>JAQGBI010000771.1:0-12997 GCA_034698325.1 Sminthurinus elegans | reverse complement strand
TTATTTTGAATATTAGAATTGAACACAGAACAAGAAAAATTAATAACAAAGTATGAGTTTTGAATATTTTATGTTAAACAATTTTATTACTCCATCAAATCTGGAGTGTTGAGCAGTGTGAAGTTAATATATTTATTATCCTGCTTACCCGTTACCCATGCAAATACACGTGCAGCTACATAGACAATCTCAAATCTCAAGCATGAATGCCAGAGCATTCAAGCTTTACACGCTTTAAATAAGTTTTCGCTTTACAGAAAGTAAATTTACGCACTTGAAAGTAAAATGACACAATCTACCTTCTATAAGATCATTGTCCGATAGCGATATTCGGTCTGCAACATTCTAGCTTTGATAGCTACTACTCTAGCAAAGAGAAATAGCCATTATTTTAGCTGAAAAGGCTCTTATTGTCGCTGAAATGGGCTCTTATTTTAATTGAAAAATGGGTATTATTTTACCTGAAAAGGCTCTTATTTTCGCTTAAAAGGCTCTTATTGTCGCTGAAAAGGGCTCTTATTTTAATTGAAAAATGGGTATTATTTTAGCTGAAAAAGGCTCTTATTTTAATTTAAGAAAGGCTCTTATTTTCGCTGAAAAAGGCTCTTATTTTCGCTGAAATTTTTGCTCTTGAGCATTTAGAAGTCTCGAAAATTTTGAGCCATCGGATGCGGATTTGTAAAATTTATTGTATGTATGTATTTCCGTCATTTGAAGGGAGTTTTACTTGTATGAATATAGAAAATGAAGGCTGTGAAGACAACTATTATTACCCTTCTCTTTTTCCCGAATGTATCAATACCCCAAATTGTCCCAGCTGTGCTAGAAGACTTGACCTCTGTCAATTCTTTGACCTCTGTCAGCTCTAAATCAATTCTTAAGTTTCATACATGGACAATTTGGAAAACTCAAACAGTTTATTTCCCATAACAATAAATATGGACAGGAGTTCCAATTCTCAGGGTGTCATAATGATGTATGCTCTCAATACCTTTCTAAACTATCAACAATCACAAATGGATAAGGAGGGAAATGATCGACAATATTACATGCCAACAATGATTGAAGTAGTAGTAATACAAAACAGCATTATTATATAACAGAATTTTCAACAAACATAGGAATTCGGATGTCCGGAACATTCTAAAAACCCAACCGGAGGTCTGCGCAGCCATTTGAAACCGCCCTTCGAATTGCTCTTCATTAATTCCGATTACAATTAATAATAAACTTACAAAAGCAGAACATTGGAATATCCCTCGCGTCTCTCATTCTATAATTGACATTCAAAAAATCCACATTTTCCTGTCTTTTACTACACAAAATGCTAGAAATTCTACATTGATTGAGTAGACTTGTAGTTTGTATTATTTCATCCTATTCAAAGGCCGTTCGTAAACATTTATCAAACTAACCTAACAAAATGGCAGTTTAAGATGAGCCAGTAATTATTTCGTCATTTATTAGACTGCATTTTTGGTGATTTATTGTAATTTTGGAATTTTATTGGGTATGTTTTGTTTAATTTTCTCCATTTCATGTCTGTATCAATACTATGTATAAACCGGAATTCGCGGGAGGTACGCTTCTACTTCAAAATCCGAAGTTTAGATAAAACCACCCAAAATATTTGACAACTTTGGCTTTTGAAAATGCCAAAAATTCACTTACGTTTTTGGCGATTATATCTGGAAGACGGGGTCGGGAACCTGGACAGCCTCAGGTGATGCGGATTTTGAATACACGGGAAATTTTCGCCAAGGTTAAATTCGAACGTTTTCACATGACTAACCCTTCGCGATGCTACCACGTTGTTCAGATTTTCATTCAACTTCCACATTTAAGGATTAGAATATGGAACATTCTTCCTCAGTTTAAATGTCAAAATTTGTATAATGTTGTTCACTTTTTTACTATGGATTATTATATCCGGTGTCCTAAATACACATTGTGAAATGTGCTGAATATGCACACTTGCACTCTTATTATTTATACTTGCCCTTCCGTCCACTGCTCGATATTTCGCAATATCCTGTGCGTTGGACTAAAAGTCAGTCGTTTATGCTGACCAAGAAGTTCAATGTTCATGCCGCTCCTTTCATAGCTATTTCTGATCGTATGATCCGCTATGTATTATAATATCTAGAATCTATATTTCTAATTTGTTTGCCTCGTGTCTATTCATGACACAAGTCAATTCTTATTTTATGAGATCACTTTGTGATCTGATTTTCATGTACTTTATTTATATTTATTCATATAAACATTTTTTTCCTTTGCCGAGTTTTGGGTAAAACTCGTCAGTCTCACGTTTGAGCTCAGCTCAGTTTTCCTTTTTCTCTTTCTGCCACTACCTTATTATAGGAGTGAGTAATAATCAAAAACCTAATAAGTTTTAAGTGCAAATAAACGGTGGTTTAGCTGCGTCCTAAACACTTTTCTCATCAATAATATAGAAATACACGAAGTATCATTTTACTCCCACTTCTGTTTTTTACTGTTAGAGAGAGATAAGGGATTACACGATTTCACCCACAGCTCACCCAGTTAATCTTTGATTAATCTAGATTATATGATTATAATAAAGTTGAGATCATTCGTGATCTGCGTTTACTACACTAATCATCTCTCTATCATGGGATGAAGTCTAGTGTGTATTAATACTTTATTCCGTATCTCAATCAACATGAGTATCATCTGCATCTATCGGATTAATGTCATGTCCAGGTAAATGTTCACCTGATTCATTTATTATCTTTATTCATTTTTGAATACATTATATTATTTAATCCTATTAATTATTAAATATTTATCATGATGTAATGCACAGGATATTGAGTAAGAGATATTTCCAACTGTTATTGTTAACAGAGGAAGCGGTGATCTCAATTGCTCAATATCTAATCTAAAATCAACAATATCATCATTCCTTGTAATCATTGCTTCTCCTCATGCCCAATGCTTTAGCATTGGACACGCGGAGAAGAGTGAGATGTGAAATGTGTCTAACACTCACATTCTCGCTGATGATCTCAGTTGTTCTAAATAACTGTGATCATCCGATGAAGAGATCTTTGATCTCTGAATAAAAGTGTAAACAACATGAGTATTCTATTATAAACATTTCAGTTTTCCTTCACACCAAAAAGACAATTAATAAATTAGTCTTCGTAATTAATTGAAACTGAAAGCTTCTTTCTCTTGCTCTGCTCATGGTAGAACTCGGAGAATAAATCGCCTATTTATTTATTTCGTCTTTTAGTCACATCTTATTCATTTTATTCATTAAACTAGCTTTAGGATAGACACTTAACCTTAAGATATATATACAATGTATCTATCTTATGACATTAATCCCACCTCTATTTAGAGTTGTCTCTAATTATATAAGAGTCTTGGGGAGATCAGTAGGGTGTCATCCTTTGGTGACATGAGCTCATAGGGTAGCATAACCTATACCTTATATTGTCCATACCGTATATGTTTTCTTCTATCTTGCTTTACACTTTATCTCACTTCTCTAGCCTATTAATTTTAGGACCCCACAAATTCGTCATTGTACCAATACTATGTATAAACCGGAATTCGCGGGAGATACGCCTCTGCTTCAAAATCGGAACTTTAGATGAAACTACCAAAAATATTTCACAACTTTCGCTTTCGAAAATGCCAAAATGTACTCACGTTTTGGGTGAATATGTCTGGAAGACGGGAATCGGGAAACTGGACGGTCTCGGGTGATTCAGATTTTCAATACACGGGAAATTTTCGCCAAGGTTACATTCGAACGTTTTCACATGACTTACCTTTTTCGGTATTACCACATAATGTTTCGGGTCAACCACGGGACAATTCTGACAAGCAAAACAATTTGTTGCAAACACGGGTACAGTCCTGGAAAGGTGGACTCATTAATGGGAGTTGAAGAAGGGTCGTGGGCGGAAAACATTGCGGAGTGCACTTTGCATCTACTGCTTTAAGCTTTCGTACTAAAACTGTACTAAATTCACCCATTGCCTGTACGAAAGATAGGCTACTGATTGCAAATAAAAAATTACTGGTAATCTATGTTTGCAATGGGCGATTCTTAGATGTCCGTAAAGTTATACCTAAATACCTAATTCCAAATAAAAAATTCTTCAAAACCGCCGCACCTTTTTTTGGCTTGTCTTACGGCCCTGAATCTGAGGATCATGTATGTCAAATATGTGAGAAGCGATACGCTACGTTGGAGTTTTTAATGGACCAAATCAAAAGGACCCATCAACCAACATTCTACAGTCGCTAGAAGCAGAAATCATTTTGCTGTAAGTAATGCTCTAGTATTTTTAATTCCCATCAAATATTAGAACCGCATATCAACTCATCCCATCAATGCACCTTGTGCTCAAGCACATTTTACACAATTAAAGTTTTGAAGATGCACATTAAAGGGCATGAGCGTACTGTACGTTTAAAAACTCAAATTGGTTATAATGCTCAATAACATTAGGTAATTTTGAAAGTGTTAGGGCATTCAAGGGTTATATGACCAATTATAGATTTAGCCCAAGTCATAATGAAGCTGAGAAAAATGGATTTTTTAAATATGCAAAGCACATTTGATTATCTACACCACGATATGTGTGCAATTTTAGACGAGTCTTTACAGAAATATTTTAATGTTAAATCTCAGTTAATTTTTTTGCTCAGATTTGTTCGAGCAACATCTAATACTGTTAGTGAGTACTGCGATAGGTATTTTAATACCTATGAGTATATTTATTTAAATAATACTCAAATTAAGAAAAACCTCCAAGAAGGTTTAAATCATGTCATGGATCAAGTCGATGTTTATTCAAAGTATGGCAGTGGATGGTCGCTTGTAAGCGCCTTAGGTATAGATTTAAAAGTTCATAAATATGTTGCAGCCTTACCAGGTGGTTTCATATCACTTCCAAAGGAAGTTAAAAATAAAAGATATGTCATGAATGTCACAAATAATGATAATAAATACTTCATGTGGGCTGAGTGTTTTAGATCCAGTAGCAAACAATTCCACCAAGCCTTATTCTTATAAGGCTCATCTTTCAAAGTATTTGGGGAGTAGCGTGGTTCCCGATGGAACTCAAAAATATAATCAAGTTTGAAAATCGCAGTAACATTGCAATTAATGTTTTTGGCTATCATTATATGGATAAAGTTTATCCACTTAGGATTATAATAACCGTGAATTTATTACAAATTAATTAAAATGAGAAAGAGCATCACTACTGTGGAATAAAAGATATTCACACATTAGTTTTAGGTAAAAAGTTTGTCATAGAAGACAACTTAGTTTTAACTCTTTGCATAGCTTTTTTCTCTTGCAAAATTTGGTTCCTTACATCCCAAGATTCATTTGGCTTCAAACGGCGAAAGGTAAAAAAACAAAGGTTTTAAGATTTGGTTTAAAAATCGTTGGGAGAATCTTTACATAAACCAACCGCTACATCGGAAGAACGAAATGCTGACTTGGGGAAGCTGAGAAGTTATCTAAAAACATCAATCTCTGTAGGGAACATAAGAAAGACACCAGGAAGAAAGCGTTTCTTTAGCACGTGCATTTTTCATACTTTACATGATAGGGAGCTGATTTTTGGATTTAAGTGAAATCTGTTACAAAAGACTTTCACCGTAGTCATTTGACTTGGGGAACCCTAATAAAAACTTTCATTAAAAAATAAATAATTCTTAATCACGGGTCAACTCTTCCAAGTAAAATAATTTGTTAATCACAAAAACACGGGTACAGTACTAGAAAACGTGGACCTATTAGTGGAACTAGCAAAAAATATACCAGGATAGTTAGTTCAAGTAATCGTAGGAGAAAATTAGGCGCTTGCACGGACTACCCACTGCTGATACTTTCTAATCTACAGTAATAGAACAAAAGATGACATCATTCTTTACCTTGCACATTTTTTCAACCTAATCAGAGGTTCACTTATGGCAAGCAAAACATTTTGTTGCTCACAAAAACACGGGAATAATCCTTGAAAAGTGGACTAACAAGTAAAAGGAACTAGTTTTTCTTCAACATTTTTGAATACCTCAAAGAGTATCAGAGAGAACTAACAGCGCATCCTGTGAACAGAGGAATATCCACCGAGATACAGAACAATACTTCCAAAGTTTTTTACATTGCTAATGGGATGAGCATGTTCAAGGGAAGCTGTTGCTGTTATTCTCGTCTACTTCTACATCAAGAAGCGATTTTTCCGAATTCCAGATGGAAACCACCTCCAACGATTTTTAATGTTTTAGCTGAGTTCAATATATTCAAAGAGAGTTTAATTGAATTGCAGTTCATCGTCTCTTACATAACTGGAAAATTTATGGAAGCAGTGAAAGTAATTTTTCACACAGGCAAACTGTGAGCGAAGAAGCTATTTGATGGAGGGTTTTTCGAATACCTCAAATTTGAATTCCCATGCAAAGATGAATGTCCAACGGATATGGCCATGTTCCAAAGTTGCATTATAGATAAGGACAGAAAACGCATGCCGGAATACTCTGTCCCCATGGGGAACAAAAACCTAACTAGAGTGGAAGCTGATGCATTTTATCTCAAAGTGGACAAAAATGGTCAGACCTGCAGATGGACACACAAGTAGCTATTGTTTCACCTGAAGAGGATTGCAAGTATGAAGCTAGAAAATGGATCAATCAAATGGACGAGAGATTGCCTCTGATGTCATCGCGGACCTGTTAGAATGCTTCACCTCAAATGGATGGAAGCAAGTTCTATGATGTGCACAACTGTCAACCGACAAAGAAAGGAGATGAGAACGATTTTGTACAGGTAAAGATCTGTAATGACAAGTATGTTGTATACTGTTTTGGCCTTTCCTATAAGATGTTGAAACGACTTATTGAATGCCCTGCATATATATTAAGTCTGCATCTTTCATCTACGTGCACCCTCAACGGGATTGAGTATAGAGGAAATATCCTTCATGTTATTTTCCAGGAGAAGGAAGATCCGATTTTTACTGAGATTGTGAACTGGCATCTTAGCCTTAGAGTAGATTTTGACAATCTTACTGTGGAATTGGAGAAGACATGGAAACAGAACGAGGACAAAATTAGTGAGGATGTAAAATCTCTCTCTACTTTTGAATTCAAGGAAGGATGGACCATGACGCAGATTCTCGAGCTGTGGGTGGTGCTTTTGTTTGTATTTTGTGCATAATGAAATACAACCTGTGTGGAAGATTTTTCAAGACCAACTGGAGGAATAAAATCACTGCAAACCACAGAAGGCGGAACGGAGAAGGAATACAGACAGAAGAAGAAATAAAATTAAATAGAGTTTCAAATGATACTACTAATAATACTATTTCTTACTCTAATGAACTGTTGAATATTTTCATACAAAACATAAAACACCCGGGGTGACCTTCAAAACTTGTGGTCAAGTTATTACAGAACATGGTTGTGAACATGTTTTTAGGGGTTCGGGATCCTTACACAGACGTAAAAATGAAACAGGGGTAGATTTGGTCAATTTTGCTCATTTTTCGTTGTAAAAAGCTTCCCTACTCACAAGAGATTTCTAAATTTTTTAGAAGGTACTCTCGAACTAATAAAAATGTGAGCAATCCGAGTAACCCCATTTTTAGAGATAAGGATACAAAAATCAAATTTGTTTGTGCCTTTTTACAAGGGACTCTACACATCTCATTTTTACGCTGTATAGTTTTTACGCGGAGAAGAGTGAGATGTGAAATGTGTCCAACATTCACAGTCTCGCTGATGATCTCAGTTGTGCTAAATAACCGTGATCATCCGATGGAGAGATCTTTGATCTCTAATTAACTATAAACATGTAAATGTGAATGTAACCTTAATCCGAGTTTTCCTTCACAGTAAACTAATATGAATAAATTAGTCTTCGTTTAAGATTCAAACTGAAAGCTCCTTTCTCCCTTGATCTACTCATGGTAGAACTCGAGGCAAACTCTTTTATTTCTTTTCATTTATTCACTTTTCATTCCATTATTCATCCTTTTCAGTATACTTATCATTCACATTAGAGTTTTAACTATAAGATATTGATTTAACATACTTATCTTATGACATGGGGACATAAACAACCAATCACAGAGCATAGTCATAAGCTGACGTCAAGGCTTTACCTCAAAATTGTCAACAGGAATGTTCATACACCCGGAAAATTGGTATTTTCACAGTTAAACTTCAAGAAGTAAAAAAATTGCAGGTACTGCGTACTGGTGCGTACCTTCACAAAATCGCATGTTGATAGAATGCATATTCTACGCTTTTGTGTATTTTAGCCCTTTACAGAATTAAACAGCTACGCGTCCTATGGATTGACTAGAGAACTTTTCTTCATAAATAGCAATTTGCCAAGTTTTGGTTTGTTTATTAGGGCTATTTGGGATTTAACTTGCAATTCTCTGCATGTTGTAGATTGTAGATACGCGCTACACGCATTTCTCTCTGCCTAGTCATAAGCTGTGCAAGCCCACTACATGTTTTATTTTTCCTGTACAATTTCACTCTTTCCACTGTACAGTGTACAGTGTACAGCATGTAAGAAATTGTCTATGCAGCTGCATGAAGTATAAAAAATTGCATGTATAAGGATAGAGGTAATAAAAATAAACTACTTACAGATTCTCCAATTTTTAATCTCTAATTTGACATTATCTACATTTTCAGATTCCGGGATTTTAGTCCACAATTTTGAGATGAATCTTGTTCCTCTGGTATTTTTGTGCTCCACAAAAATGTCTGGGGGATGAGTTGTTTCCATGGCTGGAATTTGAAACAAGTTGAAAGTCCATTCGAATGCATTCTTGAGATCTCGACTGGAAAAGGAAGACTGGAGCTCAAAGTTCAACACTGTTCAATGAGCAGGTCTAAAAGATGTACAAAATTAAAATCGCAATTCAAAAGTCAATTAAATATTATTGAATTTCCTGTTTATTTCATTTACAACCGTTTCTCAATGTCTCATAAATTTTATTTTTTATTCTCACCTGAATAAATAGAGGGTGATCTTAGAATTTATAAGGTTCTATCCAATTTTGATTTTTCCCTCCATTGTTGGATTTTGATTGATTTTGTCCTTGTTGCATAAGTAGTTTCATTTCTTCTTTCAATTTTTATTTAATGGGCCAATTTTGTCTCCAATTTTACAACCTGTATAAAAAAAATTCAATTCAAACACTTAAAATGAGATGCATAAAGATTTCTTATTTATATTTTATATCGGAAAAAACAAATACTAAAAATCAGGTTAAAAATTTGGAAAACATTTTTAATTTTTACAATCATTACCTTGATTTTTGAGTCATTTGAGTTGCTCTTTAGAAAATGAATCTTGAGTTGAGAATCTTGAAATTGAAATTTCAAGTTGATGACTCTGTTTGATTTTTGTTTACTTGATCGAATTAATCTTAATCTTATTTTAGAAAAAAGTTGAGCTCAAGTTTTATTTTTTATTGTTCACATAAAAAACTGGAATTAAATCAGATTCGCTCCTTTTCAATTTCTGTATTTTTGCACTTCTTGTAAAAGCTTTAGATTTGGAGCATAAGCTGGATTTTGGCTAGATTAGTTTATTTGATTTTTGTCAGGAGATGGAAAAAAGTTGGAAAAAAGACTTTAGTTTTCTTCATTTTCATTTTCCAATGGACATAGAAAATTTGCAAACGGATCGATAACTGTGGATAATTTAATTAAAAGTCACAAATGAAGAGTAAATTATTTTTCACTGTACAAATTAGTCTTTAAGTTTATTTTACACCACAAAAAATTAAGCACAAGCTTTATAAATCATGTACACCGTCAATAACTTTTATATTATTCTTCCAGGATTATTTTGACTTGGGATTTTCCATTATGAATAAAATGTGTGATGTGTGACTTGTGGTTTGCAAAAAAGATGAGAGTAAAATCTGAGTGCAAATGTGGCTGACTTGATCTGCGAGTATGAAAAGATTGAATAGTAAAAAGAGGCAACGGAAATTCAATGGGCGTTAGCCGTTGTCATCTTCTCTCTTCGTTTCTCCCTTTTCCCCTCCACTTCCTTTTCTTTTCCCTTCTTGCTGTTTTTCTTTCTAGATTATTCTGGTTTAGCTTGACTTGAAGCTGGGAGTTTTGGAATCTACGAATAAAAACTGATGATGATGAATATTCCATCTCTTGAAAATATGAGACATGACAAGATTTAACTGCGACTCGAAATTCGACACTCAAGTTGACTTGGCTCGGCTGTTGCTTCTCCCTTCTTCTCATCTGAAAAGTGCTAAAATCACAATTCTCTTTAGACTGTACATGATTTTTTCATGTCATTTTTACATAGGCACTGTCATTGAGCAATGTACAATGTACATAAATGTTCATGTTTTAAACTTGATACTTTGCTTTTAAATTCCCATCTCCAACTTTAATAACTTGACTGTAGTCAGCTTTTTCTTCTATTCAAATCAATGAACTTTTTTGCATGGTGAAAAATAAAATGTGTCATGTATTACAAACGTTCATTCTGCACAATTCAAAATGCAATGGACGTTGTACATACAGAACTTTTTCATGATGAAAAAGATTTATAATTCGTGAAACTCAAGAGAATTTACTTTGACTTTTGCAGACAGACAAAAATGGGAGGAAGTGAACATGAAAATATTTTTTTTTGCCTGGAATTTATTATTGTGATGCACTATCCATCATTCATATAGAAATATTTTCTTGTCAATAGTCAGCGTAAATAAAATGTTCAAGTTTCCGATTTCCAATTCTGAATCACACACACAGATGCACATAATACGTATCTATTTGCATGTTCATCTTTTTCAAAGTACCAGATACCAAATAAAGAATAAAGAAGAGACAAAGCGACAAAATACAAAATATCTATTTGAAAATGACAAGAATTCAACAGAATGGGAAATCGTTTTGAATTTGAGTTTTGAGTGATAAAATTCAACTGTCTGCGAAAAAAAAGGATGCCGTGAAATGTGAAATGAAAAAATGAAGACTGAAGCATTGCAAAAAATCCATCCCATAAAAATAAAAACTGTAATGTGAGATTTTAGATGTGTGAGAGTAAAACTGCAACAAGAGCAAAAAGACAAAAAAAACAAGGTAGCCGATGCAATGCAATTTCAATCCTTTTGTTGTCTTTTTGTTTTTTCATCCCTTTGAAACTGTTTCCACATTTGATTTTTGAACCATTTTAGCTCGTTTTTTGAAGCGTAAAATGCCATTAAATATTTCCACGTACTTGTTTAAATTTTAAATACATTAGAAAAAACGTATGAGACATTTTCCATTTAATTTTCTCTCCCTCCGTTCCATTGTCAGGGCTTTGATTTACAAAAAAAATGTACCCATAAGAATGATGATTCAGACACAGAAAAAATGCAAACAATAGTGAACAAAATCAAATGACACTGCATAGTGAATAACGTTGGAAATTTCATCAAATGTGGATGGTCGAGAGTTGTACAACACGTGTGAATGGATTGGAAATGATATCATGTTCGTCAGCCATCAGTAAAAAATTACAATTTGATGACAGTGAAATATTTTAAAACTCATGTCTAAAAATTACACAATTATTATGTAGATACATCGTATGTGTAGAGAAATTGGCAACAGTAGAGCTAGTGGAATTTATGTTGTGTTGTACAAGAGAAAAAATTGCATATATTCAATTTGTAAAAGACTTAATACAAATTAAGCCTTTTCATCATGACCCATGAAATCAAGAATTAAATTTAAAGTATGAATCAAGAATCAAGCTGTGCGTGTAAAAATTTACGTAATTTAGTGTCAATTTTCGCAATCACTCAATAGCATTTTTGAACGCAGAGTTCAAGTCAATAGAATGCCAAAACTCTCATCACATATTGATCATCCAGCATTGAGCACATTCGGAAATTGGATAGAATGAAAGTAAAACTTGAGCGCCGACTGAAATAATAAACTTGCGAATCGGAAATACTTACAAATACAGTTTCGTTTGGTGGTATTGGTCATTGGTTGGTACCAGTCATTTTCAACTTAAAAATTAACAATGTAATGCACATCAGGCAGTTATAACCCATATTATGAATTAATAGAGCAAAATGAATAACTAAAATTGTAATGACTAACGTCACTCAAGTTTTGAAAATAGAAACGGTGGCGATAGTAAATTTGTGAGCATACTTTAAATTTCTACAAAATGAATAAAATGACAACCACAAGATTTTGCACTTTGTGTTGAGTTTGTGCAAGGGTTTACTCGTATAAACAAAATAGATCACACCGAAATTGGATCAAATGAGGAAAAAAAATCAAAATGCAACACAAAATTTATACACACTTCAGAATATGTCAGTTTAATTTTTCTCAAGCACTTGAATCGTGAATTATGACAGTGACAAATTTTTGTTTCATTTAAAATGTGCCAGGCCCAAACTTAAATAAAATTTGACTTAAAGGACTGCATTAAAAGCGTCTAGGACGGATTGTTGTCTCGCTGCATCCGTGTAATCAAATGGACCTGTTTTTTTATAATAAAATGTAATTTCACTCATTAGTATTTGTGTCATTTTTTGAAAATCTATGGTTTTTAGGAATTTATGCTTTTTTTATTTGTCATGTTTTAATTTTTGCTGCATACCTGCCCAGTAATATCCGTACTGGTTATTTTCATTTCTATTGTTTAGGATGTTTGATTGAACTTGTCGCTCCAAATAATCTTGATATGGTCGTCCCGCTAAGACTCGGTTCAACTCGCCCAAATTACGGACGAAAATTCCTTTCTACAACATTTAAAATTACAACCTCAAATTTAAGAGTTTTCCAAACTTTCGCACTTTTTTGAAACGTATAAAAATTAAAAATTTAAAGGTCATAGGTCAAAAGGTCAAAAGGTCAAAGGTCAAAAATTGGAAAACTTACAAAACTATTATTGTTTCCATCAGGTGTATTGGTAGGTTCACGGAGGATTCCACCA
>JAQGBI010000770.1:0-12998 GCA_034698325.1 Sminthurinus elegans | reverse complement strand
ATTCTGGCTAAGAGAAATGGCTATTACTCTGGCTAAGAGAAATGGCTATTACTCTGGCTAAGAGAAATGGCTATTACCTGTCAATTACCTAAACCTGTCACAAATAGCCCAAAAAAATTTTGTGGCAGAAAAAACCTCTTAGTGGCAAATGGAAAAACAGGATTTTAACCAATTTTGGTGGCAAAACAATGCTATTTTGATGGCAGAAAAAAATCAGCCAAATCTTTCTGAAGCGTGTATAATGTAATACTCCTCAGTCATCGGAATCCGATGATCGGATGCGATTTGATCAAAATATTTGGTTTGGCCCGTCATGTGACGGGCGCGCTTACTTGTAATAAATAATATTTAAATAAACTTACGAATTTTCAATGCTTCTGCTGTTTTTAAGAATTCTGACAATGATGATTGACTCACATTAACTTCACCTACAAAACAAAAGAACAAAAACATGGATCATTAGAATTTATAAATTACAAACAGATGAAACATTCTGAAGTATATATTCATTTCACGAATCATAAACCATAATCATAAAATAAATATGTAAACTTATTATAAACTATAAACTAATATAAATTAATTATACATACCCTTGTACATAAAGTTCAATAATGCTTTCATTTCTGAAGATTTTATATCTTTCATAAAAATAATTGGGTGTGGATGGGTATTTTTAGTAAGTACACTCTCAAAATAAGGACTGCAGGCAGACAAGACCGTTTGATGTGCCTATAATTTCAAAAAAAAAAAAAATTTAAGAATTTCTTCCCATAATTCAATAAAGTTTGTTGTTCTAATTCAAATGAAGTAGTAGAGAAAACAGTCTTTTGTCTATTTACCCGAAATGTCTGTCCCTCACAGGCTAATGTAACGTCTGTCAGTGACTCTTGCTGTAGTAGACGTTCTAACACATCAATGAAATTGCTGCAAGATAGAGATAAACATCAAGTCATGATTATTATGTATATATTTTATAAAATATTATGATATAGAGCTCGTGTACATCACTCTTAATTTTTTTTTTTCAACAATGCATTATATAGATTTGTACATACTTTGCATGGTTATTCCATCGCAAACAAAAATGTTGATCAATTCCACCCATTTTGACCATTTACTTCTCTTCTGGTCCTTTTTGTCAAAGAGTATAAACCCTCTTGCCTTGAAGGTTTATTATAGACGAATCTGAAAAATACAAAAAAAAAATTAATACAAAATTAGGTCAAAATATATCTTAAATGTTATAAAATTGCTTCTAGCATTTTAACTCTATTTCTCATTAAACCATAATTTTTATATAAGCTAAACGAACCCAGCGTAACATTATGATACAATAATGTTAAATAGTATGAACTCCTAAACAGTTTTATCATCCAGTAAACAAAATAATATTACATAATTCAGCATGATTTTTATGATCAAAAATTCATTAGCTGTCATTTCTGGAACATTTTTCATTTATATTATGCTCATTTCAATTATATGGAATAATTATTTCCCTCAAGTTTTTAAGATCTGGTTGTCTAACTATGGAATCATTATTATTATTATTTATTAAGAGACATTTTTAAGGAACTAATCTCCAACATTAAAAACATAAATAATAGAAGTAATGTTTAAAAATTAATCTCTTCAATAATTTCTTATTAAAATACAGTAAAATATTCTACCTTTCCTACCTCATACAAGTACCATACAATCTACATACGTGTATAATAATATAAACTACATGAAACTAGTACTAATCAGTGAAAAGTCACAATATCAAAGTCATATTTGATACTAGTACAATAAGATGGACAACAAACAAACTAAAGTTTTTCTACTATCTTCTGCCTTTCACCTTCTTTGTAGAACTTGAAGAAACATATATAGCGTTATACATAACGCACGTACTATCTGTACTTGACTGTCAACGTTCATGTACACAGAGTACAGAACTGCTAGAACTGTGCTGGAATTCAGAAACACTTGATATGTAATACTGTACCATGCAACAGGTACGTTATACAAAAAGACGCTTTGTTTTTTCCTCATAATACTCCCAAGTATCGTAGAGTATCAAGTGAAACGATTGCCTTTGTAAGTTACATATATATATTATTCCAATGCTAGAAACTTGAAACTACAGTACTCAAGACACGTAAAAGAAAAAAAGAAATCCAGTACAGTTTAGATTCAAAGTATTCATTATGTGTAAGAAAAAAGTATACGTGCTATCTCAGCATAATAATATATAGAATCCAGTAAATCTTAGCTTGATATTTAAAACCATTTGGTAACTGAATCTGTACCATAGTATTTTTTTCTACTCTTACATATTTTATGCATCTTTTACGTCTTATACCAAAATTTTTGGTTTGTTAACATTTTGCCTATACAATGATAAAATAACAGCTATATTACTATTAAAAGTATTAAATATCAAATTTCTCAAAAGCATCCTGCAGAAAAAAAAAGAAAAATCTCAGCAATTTAAATAATTAAATTGAATTGATTTCACATATAAATTGTCTAGTCGTCAGTTTGTCTCTTTTTGACTTTTTCTGCGATATTTACTGCACTGTCAAGTTGTACAATATTAAAATGCAATGTTCATAAAATACATTATTATAATAAACTTATTCATAAGTATAAACTATATGTATGTATAAAATGTACAGATAATATTATATTGAATACAAAATCGAAACAATTCTATATTATATTATTATATTTGAACTCTTCGCGACAGCTCATAGTTACATTGATAACAAGTCAGGAAAATCAACCTGTGACAGGAACAGTGTCAAAATCGATATGTATAGTAACATTGTAACATTGCGTCATTTTAGAGGAAGCTCTGTCAGTAATACCTGATGGATGTTAAAGTATACATAATATATTATGTATAGGTATACAAATATGAAACACTAGCCCAAATTGAGGGACCGATTTGATATAATGTACGTAATTCAATGTATATAGAACATATGAGTATACTCAATATAACATAATATATTATTGGAAAACAATGTTCCGACTGCTACAGGTAAAAGTATAATATCACACGCACATACCGCACACATCCACACACATAAACAAGTACATATAAATATTATCAATACTGTTATGTGGATTTGTCATTTAAAATATGTCATTTACTATGCACGGTCGTATTCCAATCATAATACATAATGGATGTTTGCTATCTATACATTTGTTAGTGTACACAAGACGACGACATAATCCAACTTGGCGTATGTATGTATTTATTATGTATAAAGCTGAATGCGACCCCATAAAATACATGAACAGACTAATACTTATATATGTACAATGTCAATAATCAATCGTCTTAACGTATGTAAGTGAGTGCTAAGCTCAAACTCCTACTTGTACCTCCAGCCTTGTTTATAGGAAGGAAAACTTTACATACATTTGTACATGTATGTAATACTAACATTACTATTTTCATGTTACATCATGCATATTACTTGATAAAGGATTTATATAATAATATTTACCTTATGTACAGGCTACTCATGTATACTGTCGTATTACACCAATCTTCAAAAGACAATTGTATAGCATGGACAGATAAATCCTTATCTGCAAGTGTACATACAATGTACATGTATACATATTTTCCATACCCTCCAAACAATGATTCAAACTGACCCGTTAAAGTGTACATGTGTGTGTTCATTTCCACAAAGATTAAACGTCTATATCGTTATCCTGTATTTTCTCTGTACTATTAATTTTGTAAATAAATACATGACAGAGTCCATGTTCATCCATGTCACCCCATTTCTTATTAAAACGTAATGAAAGTAGCTCGTCGTCGTAGTTCACAAGATACACAAACGTACATTGTATATTGTATAATATGTAACATGTACATTGTACAAACATATTTTTCATATTGTAATATCCAGTGTTTTAAAAAAAATAGATTGAAATTTTGTATACTTGTTAAATTCTCTGAATGGGACCGAATTCTATTTGATTTTCTGTTATGTTTTACATTACATAAGTTATAAACATTGTTATGGCTACAAGTTAAACTTCATGTACAGAGAAAGTGAATAGGATGTGTGGTAAATATACAAAGAAAGAGATGCATAACCACCGGAATCCATCTAAATATCCATTCCTTCTTTCATCATAACCATACATACATCCAGATATGTCTGAGAAATAACATGAGATGAAAAAGAAGGCGAGAATAAAAATATACATTTAGGGGAGAAGAAGAAGGGAGCCAGCAGGCACTGCACGAGGTCTGAGTCCCTAGTACATTTCACTTGAAAATTGAGTTACCATGGAAAACCTACAAGAGTATTGATTGTCTAGAAATGTGCCTCCCTTTCCCTTTCAGTCGTCCTGGACTACGCCTACTACTATCTTTTCTTTCATTACAAAACCGAAACTCAGTATAAAATGTTTCTATATGATTTAAAAAAGGGAAAAGGGAGCAAGGCTTATGTACTATCTTGTATCATTCCATACAGTCACACACAAACATGTACATGACATTCACAGAGAATCGTGTTACTCTCTCCCAAGAACCATATATACACTACACACGTCATGTTGAGAGCTAAAAGGAATGGATATTGGATGGAGAGCGAGATATGGAAGCGAGTAAAAGGGAAAGGCCTTAAATGAAGTCACCCTTTGTACCTTTCTCAGCTTTCTCCCCTCGAAAAAGGACCGATCAATAAAAAACACTCTGCTATATCTCGGGAAAATATGTTCACATATGACTGCAAATGAAAGGCTCAAAATGCTTCCTGGTCTCTCTCCCTTTCTCTCTCTATTTCTTTCTCTTTTTTCCCTCTATCCATCAAAATGAATATATACAAGTCGTTATTTCTACTAGAAACGAACATCTTTTCTATTATTTAATGTATAAACTCTATCTATCTTGTTTAAGAATATGCATAACCATACAAATATGTAGTTTGAATGTAGTTATGATCATAATAATAATAATAATTATTATTATTATTATTCCATACATAAATGATGATGACGACAAGCATAACAAAACAAGCTTTTTGTAGATACACGTGATGGAGGTATATACTCATATTTTCTCTCTAAACTAAAATATACTGCACATAAAACATACAACACATGTGACTTGTATATATAAGTAACAACTTTCCATAGTTTATACTGTTCCGTCTGGTATTTACATGGTTATTGACTTTAATAGTGAAAATAGGCCACATAGTGAACTAATGCATACCGTATAGATTCTGTGTATAGATAGCATGATGTTCCCGTCTCATGTGCTACTAAACCCCGATTAGTGGTAAAAGGTGTACAATATTTTTATGCATTTCTTGTTTCCCTGTATACCTCCTTGTTGTGAACTCATATGAGCTGCACCGTACTTGCATGTACTGTACATTGTACATGATATACCTTTCTGAATCCAATAATAGATACAAAATCGGCAATGATGTGGATTTCATTATGAATTTTTGTGTTTACATTTTGAAAAGAATCATTAGGTGATCTAATTTTTTTTTTAAATTGTTCTGAAACAAAGACTTTTGTAATCCATTCCAAGAATTCCTCATTAAGCAGCCCTGTCATTAATATAACAAGCAATAGCTATATATATATAGTTTATGGTTGTATATTGTCTTATTGGTTATTCGTGAACGGCAAATGGAAACTTTTCTAGTTCCAGTGAAAGACTGATTTCATGTGTAGTATTATTATGCATTCGCCATTTAAAGTTCTAAACATACGATAATTTAAATCAGATAAAGAAATAGGAAGAAAAGTTGTAAATAATTTACTTTTAGATAAGATATGTCGTATTTCATATTAAAAATTCTTTACTGATTCAAGGAGAAATACCGTTCTTTAATGTATAAACAAGTATACAACTAAGCTAAGAAGGAAATTTTACAGAACTTTTTGCCTTCCTGGTTCTGGATCTTTTATTCAGGAATGAATGAACTACCATATGGTCAATGGCCGACAAGTATAATTTAAAGTTATGCTGAGGAAATAGAATGACGTAGAGAAAATCTGGTCATTAATAATAATACTTCATACATTTATAAAAGACTGGAGAAAGTCTGAATACAACATGTTATGTTCAAGAACTTTGTAATTACAAAGTGTGCAACTATATACATAGACCAGGTAAAGAAATATTTACATCTAGTGCCTACACACATATAGATATTATGCAAGAAACCTACCGATAATCCTACAAAAAAATCGACTACAGTTTACCTAAATTTTACATTTATGCGTTTAAGTATAATTCAGACTGCAGAAAAATTGCACTATCAACGACAAAAGATATAGGCGCATTGATAACCAACCTAATTTTAATTATATATACATAATGCAGTATAGTATTATGAGACCATCTAGTTATACATAATGAATGCACACACTACAATCTACGATTCACAACATAATGATAAAAGGGATGAAAAAATAACTGACTTTGAATATGGGTCAGGGTTTTAAATTTGGAATCCACTTTTTCCTCGTTTCCTCACTTTGCCACTTTACACTCTTTATATTCACTATACATACAAAGCACTTCACTTTTTTTTTTACATATATTCAAGTTATTTTGTACTTTTTATAGTTCTCAATATCCACAATTTTGTTAATTCAAGTTGTAAAACAAATTCTACTAGTTTTTTTTGTTCAATTTTTCACAGTAAATTATAAATTATACACCTTCAAGTCGTTAGATAAGCAATATTTGATTTGTACACAAAAAGTTTATAAGTTTTATGTAGAATAATGGACCATGTTTGTGTAGAAAAATGATATTTCTAAAAAATAAAATAGATCATTTCTAGTACATACGTACGTACATACGTGATCTACATGAACAAGGCAATACAAGTTATAGCTGGAAGACTTTTAAGAAGTGTGAATATATATTATGCGTGTAAGTCTATAGGAACAACTATTTGCGTATTATATTTACTTCTCTGGACCTTTAAATGCACAAAAGTTTTCAATGTCTTCCAAATAAAAAGTTATTGTAAAGGATATTTAAAGCACGTGTTAAAATGTTTAAATTAGTCCAATTCTGAGGATTTTCACTTGTTTTAAATGTTGAATGAAAATGCGCACATGACTTTTATTATAAGGATCAGCTGTTTTCTAATGCTTCTCTTTTTTTTAAAGTATTCACTGTATGTATTCTCGTTTTATGCCGGTTTGCCTAACTCGTGTATAGTGTATAGTATTATGTTTAGTTGGAAATATTATAGAATTTAGTCCAATCAATCAAGTGTGATTAATACGTATACACACATGATGTGGTAAAAAGGATAGTAATTCTATGTCTTGTTTTAATTATTATATAATAATATAATATTTATTATTATGCGTGTAAGGTGTAAATATAGCCACAAGAACTAATAGTTTGAGTCATATTATTATTATATAGTATGATGTTTAAATAGAAAAGGGGAGATGCGAATTGTGCATTGCGTGTGTATATGAAAGCAGACTAGAGGAGAATAAGAAGAGACGAGGAAGTAACCCTTAGCTCTAGGGCCAAACTAAAAAAGTAAAGAGAGTAAACGAGAGCGAGTGAGAAATATTTCGAGGGATCGATATGAAGGCTTGTAACTAAGGGGCAAGGCATTCAATGTAGGCGCCCGGCGCATACCTTACACTGATACTCTGCTGGGTCCATATCATTTCTACATACATACAGCACCGACACAAACTCATAGGCCAAAAATCCAAATCGTGTCGCAATGTATGTTTGTGTATGTGTTATAGCATAAACTAGAATCTAGAATATATAGTCAGTCAAACTCAAAGTTCTCCCAAACAAACCTTTTTGCCTATCCTTCACGAAAAAGTACACACAAGTATTATATAGAAGCAGCAGTAATGCAAGCAATGGGTTCAGATGAACGAGTGAGTAAGAGAGAGAGAGAATGTATGTATTTAGAAGGGGCTTTCCCCTACGTCAGTTCCCTATGCCAGCCTAATCCAATCCCCGCGGAATTCCAGCACGAGGCAGAAACAGGCAACGATGAAGTCAATGTACCTTAGCACACACACAAAGTCATCCCATCTTCTATGTCGTAGGCTACTTGCAGGCATGCCTTCATATTATTATTATGCATACTACACATACACAACTGCTGCACTTTTCTCCATATTATGGAAATGTATTTTATGTACTGTTTCATCTCTATAGCTCACCATGTATAATGATGATGATAATAATAATAATAATAATATACATTCCCTTGTATTTGTTAGTATTAGTAATACTCTCATTTTCTTTCTCCATCTTTTACAACTAAAACTGTGTGTATAATATACCTATATATTATACTCCTTTTATGCAGCATAGATTTGTAGATACATGCACAAATGAAAAGTATGTGTACACTTTACTTGACTTTCATAAAACACTAAGCTCTCTCATTCTCTGCATAGGGACATGCATACATACATGATGTGTTTAAATAATCCATGCAGACAGGAGAGACTTGATCTGCATAAGCTCGACAATATCTCATACGTGTATGTGTATGTATGCGTTACACATACATCCATACATGTGAGTATTTTTACATTTACCTTCCAGCCTCACATGCAAACAAGTACACATATTTTATACAGTGAATATACTGAGCACACTGCATTCGGAATAAGCTGTTTCATTCGTTTTTCCTATCTGATCTGGTATAAACTGATTTTGTAGAAAAGAATTCACCCTTAATAATAATAATAATACAGTCATGGAACATGCCTTAAATATTTTTTTCTCCATCTACCTTACATATTGTCTACATAAAACAGTACAAAAAAGGAGATGTGATAGACTCTGTACAGTAGAAATTTATAAACAACTATAAACATATATATATACACCAAATGTGTATAGACAATAAAGAACAAATGGAACTGCACATGAGAGAAGCAATGTATCTATATATTATGGAACATCCATATTCATGTAAATTATAATATAATGTACTTGTATATTATTAATATGTTAATTTATTACATTATTTACGCTCCCTTATAGAATATTTTATATGAAGGCATTTCATCAGTAAATGCTCATCAGTATAATATTTTATTTATCTATTTACTCTCTACACATATACATATATACATGGCGAAGTGCATTACCTACATACAATGTGCAAAGTGTATGTAGAATTATTATTATTATTTTCATGATACAATACCCGTAAATGTAATAGAATATTCAATATTCATGTATAATAATAGTAAGTTTCAGCAAGTTCTCTTAGACAGATACTTAGATCTATGCAAATAAGTCTGAATACTATACTGTACTAATAGCTATAATGATTATTATCATGATCAAGTACGTTCAAAGTATATTAGTAATCGGCTTATGCTCAATGAAGGCAGAAAAGGCATCAGAGGTAAAAAGAGAGGAAGTAAAGGACTACAAATATAAAAAAAGTGTACATCATACATCATACTGTATAGAATGTGCATAATCATCCATTCAATAAATAAACTATACTGAAGGGAATTTCATATATATATATATGTATATACAATTTGAAATGAG
Source organism: Sminthurinus elegans (assembly GCA_034698325.1). Taxonomy (NCBI): domain Eukaryota; kingdom Metazoa; phylum Arthropoda; class Collembola; order Symphypleona; family Katiannidae; genus Sminthurinus; species Sminthurinus elegans. The sequence continues at coordinate 3,433 of JAQGBI010000770.1, read as the reverse complement.
TACACATAGGACCATGTTATGTACTAATTCACACATGTATGCATACATATCAATAGGAATCATATTAATAGAAACATGTAAAAATATACAATGGTCCATGTCATATTATTATTGAAACAAGTTTTGTGTAGATGTGGCCTGTGTCATTTTCTTAAAAATATACAAACACATTCAAATATATACAAATACACAAGAGACTACTACCTATTCTTAAACATGTATGTATATTGTATATACAATTAATTATAAGTTATTTCTACAAATACAAACTTTTTTTTCGTCCATATAATACACGAAACACACTTCAAGTGTACATACAATTGAAGCCAATGGAAATTGTGAGACCTTACACAGGAAGGTACAAAAGAGTTGTAGGTTGCAGTAGTGGAAAAATATACATGTAGGCATTTGTATTATACAATACATTGAACGCTCATTGTATGAATGACAGCCTACTACACTATAACACTTGTACATTACACTATTCCAATGTGTAATATTTAAGTACGTACGTACATAAGTATACATACATAGGAAAACGCGACAACAAATCGTCTCATCATCACCATGATCATCATCAACTGAGGTTATATAAGGAGCAAAGTAAAATATAATGTATATATATATGTATTTGTAAAGAGAACCAAGCGAGACCAAAGTTATGCTAAACCTTGCATGGCATTTATACGTATATATATATATTGTACAATATTATAGTATCTAGTATCTACACACACACACACATGAAAATACAAAAGGCACATACAATATAAATGAATGTCTATCCAGCTTCAGTCTGTAATAATTCTGTATGCAGGCGAAGGGAGTAGTCATAGTGAGCATAAGCTGAACCAAGTGAGTAAGTAAAGTGTAAAGTTTCTCGTCCCTCAAAAAGCTGTTTCAATAACATTCAAGTGGGCCTACACTCCAAAGTTACGTATTACTATTATTACATATTACTATACAACAACTACTACTACTATAACTATTATTAAATGTGGACTCAACTCTCTGGCACAGGGAGAGTAACTTTAAACTTGCTTGCTTGTTGGCACAGCCCTACTTGAAGACCAACTTGGAAAAACAAAATAAATAAGAAATAAGAGAAAAAAAAACAACCTACAAGAAATAGGAATAATACAGAAAAAAATATTGATAAACTGAGTCCACATTATTTCGATACACTTTCCATTTCATAACCGGGACAGGAATCCCCTTGTAAATAATAATAATTTCATATATTAATGTACCAAGTATGATGTACAAACGATTCATATCATACAATTTCATTCATACACATTTGTATGTATAATGTATATACTAGGGACTATAAAGTTTCTTTTAAAATTCAAGACAAATTTTTGTTTAAAAATATTTCCAAAAACAAAAAATCAACATCCTTTTCCGAATCTTTATGTTTAAAAACTTTCATACAGCATACACATTCTCTTGTATGATATGAGTTTTTAAAAAACTAAGCATTTTAAAAGGGACCGAAGGTCAAAAGTATAGCATATCACGGAATTGTCTGAAAGAGAAACAAAGAGACTTTATCTTTTTTTAAAAAACTAGTTTAGTTGATAGAGTTTCAAATAATCCAACCACTATTGTATTGTATACAGCACATAAGTACTTGAAAAGAGATGATTCTTTATCATATTCCCATACAAACGCCTTTGCTCATACATGCATACACACGTAATGTACCTGTTTCAAACGAAGGAGAGAGAGAGAGAGAGAAAAACAGCGACTAATGTTACCTTCGGTTGCCTTACCTCCTCCTCCTCCCTACCTATCTCGCGCTCTCTCTCTCTCTCTTAAGATAAACTCGTGGATTTTTTCTGCAGTACACACATCATGGACTATGTATTATGGAAATCTGAGTTCTTATAATACTGAATTTATGTGTCTCTAGTCTCTCTTCTCTATACATGTGCAATGGTAAAAATCCATTTGCTCACTTTAAGTCTTTTTTCCTTCCAAAGCGCCGAAGAAGTAACTAAACGAAGGAACTATGCTACACCATGCAAGAAACCAACCAACAAGAAAAGAGTATGGCTATTTTTCCATTACATGTATTATATTATGCCATAATATATTATCATACACGTTATGATGTAAATCTCACTCAGCATCCTCGAAAAGGAAATCAAGGTATTTGACCCTGTCCCTAAGGCCTTAGTTGTTCACTTCATGACTTCTACTCTTTAAATCATAGGGCATTACATAATAACACACACACACACACACACTCACTTGTTGAAGAAGAAGAAGAAGAAAAAAGAAAGAAAAGAATTCTCTTCATATTATACTATCAAAAGGTAAATCTTCTCATCATCATCTCACCGTCATCTAATTCTAACCCACGCTCCCTTCAAATTCAACTTTTATTAGTACCAACGATGCCTATCCCTATATAATACAATCATCCTTTATTTATGACATTAAAATATAAGTATGTGTATACTTATATGTCTAAGACAAAAAAAAAAGAATGAGAAAAAATCCTTTGCTTTTCATATAATATATCCTCTTTAATGTACTATCATATAATATTATAGATATATTTCAAGTGCATGTATCATGTCTGGACTTTATTCCATCAACACTGATTCCTATACAACATGCTTTTTACTTCCAAAGCCCTCTCATATATTTTTAAAAATTTAATAGACTCTATTATATTAACTATTTTAACAACTGATGATTTTCATATATATATACGTTCCATAAAATTATCAATTTTTACTACACAAAACAAATAAATGTCAAAATGGTAGTGTAGTGAGTATTATTGAATAGAAAGTTAAAAAATCAAGGGGCTATGATTTAAATCTTTTGATATTTTAAAGATTATAATATTTAATACATTCTTTAATAATTGAAAATTTTTACCCTTATTCAAAATTTGAAATAATATACTATTATTATTATATATATTACAGATTATAGAACCTAGTTAAATTTCATGAATTTTATCCTCTATAATTATTTCTATTCCTCTTCTCCAGTGAAAGAAGAAATGCATTTATTGTTACTTTACATATTACAAGCATACTTGTACATTGTACATGTAAAAAAAGAAAAGAAATCCCTGTATAAAATATCTGTCGTGTAAACACATAATATACAGACAAAGTTAAAGAAGCAGAAGACGACAACAAACATCCTTGGAATAACGAATGAAGGAAATGGAAAACGGAGAGGTTGAGGTTAAAATCAGTGCTATAGACCAAGTAAACTACGTACTTGTACAGTACTACATATTTTCAATATCAGGGAGTGTGTGAGAGCTTATGTTTTCTTCTAATACATCTGGTTAAGAAAAGTAAGTTAATAGGAGTGAGAGAGTGAGAGAGAGAGAGAGATCTTAAAATGTATAATGTATGTTGACTAAATGTATTTGTGTGTGCATGTGTGTAATATACACATT
>JAQGBI010000769.1:0-13001 GCA_034698325.1 Sminthurinus elegans | reverse complement strand
CAATTAAATAAAAATATTAGTTTTTAATAGACGTAAATACTATTACTATTCACTATCCCTCTCTACCATGCTCTTATGTTTTCCTTTTGTTTTGTATAATATAATTCATGTAGTTGGACTTTATGTAAAAAACTATAGACCTCATTTTATCCAACTAGTAAGTGCATCAAGTAGTATGATATTATGTACAAGTTGTAACTTGTCTTTTTGTTTCTTTTTTTAAGTAAGATTTTTATGATTTACAATAGATAAAAATAGTACTATTATTCTCATGTCCTAACTGCATTGTTTTTTAAACATTAATAATATTATAGTAATATTACAAACAGATTATAAGCGTAATTGTAGTTGTCATGGTTTTGGAGTATCGATATTATAATATTATACACATACTCTTCCGTTTGTGTAAAAAAAGGAAAAGAAAACATATCTCAGCATATGTACATGTACTCGATATATAACTTTGTTTATTTTTTATTTTATTTTTATGTAGGATACATTGTTACAAGTAACAATAATTATCATAAAAAACGTAGACAGTTCTAATTCAATCCCTGGCGAACAAATGGATATCAATGCTAATGATGTAAGTTTTAACCATACCCTCATAGTTTTTTAGATACTATACTATCATGTTGCAATATATATATATATATATTCCAAGTTTTGATCACATAATAATTAAATGTTACATGTTGTATGTTTATTGTACTTTAGGGAGAGGATGGTCAACATTCTGAACATGGGAGTATCCAAAATCCTTTAGAAATGGTTGATGTAAGACATTATGATATTTTTATTAACTTTTAATTATAATTTTGTTAATCGCAGATTCATGTGATTTTATTTATCCTCAATTATATTGTATTACAGATTGTAAACTTCCTTGTCAAATATTTGGATGGAAAGAGTTTGAAATCAGCTCTCATGGTTTCCAAATTATGGAATACACAAGGGATGAAGTTCTTTTTCAAAAATAACTTCATAAGAATACCAAAACAGTTATCTTTTGCATCAGAAGAAGAAGAAATTGAGATGATTAACAAAATAAAAACATCATTTTCAAGCACCATTTCATTTCCAAAGGCTGTCATCAAAAATCCTAGTGATATGAAAATCCTTCAAAAACACAACATTGTACCACAATTAAAACACGTGAAAATGGATTTACCATGGTACGATGAGATTGACTGTGTAGAAAAAGTATTGGAACAATGTCCAAATTTAAATTTCTTGGAGAATTCAGAATACACTGACGGCTATCGACTGATCAAAAAATGTGTGGAAACAGGGAACAGTGGATCATTGACCATAGCGAACATGCTTATCAATTTTCACGACAGGGAGGAATGGTTTCAAACCGTCGAAAAATTTATCAATTCGGGAGTTAAAATAATCAAACTTGAAATACGTAACATTGGGAATAATGAGGACATCAACATCAAAATACCAAAGATGATGGAAAAGATTCTTCATTCCAGCGACGACTGTATAAAAGAACTAGATTTACATGAGGACGGTGGTACTTTTCCCTTACTTCAAAATGTTCCAGTGATGCCTCAGCTTGACTGTTTGAGTGTGAACATAAAACCTCAACCACTGACTCTGGAAATTCCCTTTGCATTTCCTATTGGATTTCGATTTGATATCAACTGTCCTAACCTGAAGAGATGTCATATCTATGTTTATTATACTGTTGTCAATCGTCAATATGTTATGAAGCAAGCATTTTCTTCAACAGGATCAGGTCCTAGTGTCAAACATCTTCGTATAAGTTTTACTGAACCGATACCGTTGGATAAAGTATGTCACATTTTCAGTGAAATTGAAAGTTTATTCATAACGTGGAGACCAGTTGCTGATTTAAAACCTGTTTGGGAAACCTGTCGACATTTAAAAGCTATAACTGTCAAAGTACCGGGTTTCAAAGTCTCGGATTTCATTGACTTGTTGGTTCAAATGACAGGTCACTCAAAGGATTATATTACTTCAATGTGGGATTCATCTGTGCCTGTCAAAATCCCTCCTCCTGTTGATCAGCCTTCACTATTGAATCTTAAAGGTATGTAGTGTAGTTCAGGTTTTTCATTATTATTATGTCAATGTTAAATGTAATATCAAGTTATATGTACATGTGGTTGTGGTATATGAAAAACAGTAAAGTTTAAAAAATTAGGTGTATTTAATTTTTCCGTAGATATGGAGACCTTATCATTTCAAGGGGGTTTCGTTTTTGAGGAGAAGACAAAATTCTTGGACTTACTTCGAGGTTTCACTGCTACAAGTATGTCAAAGTTAAAGAAAATCGAATGAGAATCTCAAGTTTGCCATTTTTTTTTATTTTATTCTTCAATCAATTACCACTTTTGAAATGACATGTTATTAACGTACTTATAGTCACCTACATAAGCTTATCCAAAAAAAAAAATAACATTTTAAAATGTACATAAATTAGGAAAGGGAGATTTTATATAATGTACATATACATGTAATGTTATATATATACATATGTTTTTTGGTAGTAACATAATGTACAACAAAAATATTAAATTATTTGGAAAAACTGTAATACCTTTGTAACGTGTAATGAAGTAAAAAAAATAAACCAATATGGTTTCTTCAAATGACATTCTTGGTTATGGTAATGTCTTATTTTCTTTGATCTGCATTGTTTGCTAAAATTTGAAACCAAGTCCTTCGACTTTTGTTTCTAATTTTTTTGGTCAGTAGGCTGTTTTGATCATAATTGTACTGTTCATGAGTTTCACCAATCCACTCGTGTAGTACAAAATAACTTATCAATTTTAAAAATATTTGTTTTTATCGTTTTTTCCTTTTATGAATTATTGATTTTGGGTTTTATGTTACAATGTATCTATATTGTAGAATTTTAGTTACTACAATAATTAAACGGTGTCTATTTATTGTAATTTAGGGGGAGGATGATCATGATTCTGATAATGGAAATACACAAAATCCTTTGGAAATGATTGATGTAAGATATTATGATATTTTTAATAACTTTTAATTAATTTTGTTAATCACAGATACATATGATTTTATTTATCCTCATTATATTATGTTACAGATTGTGAATTTACTCATCAAATATTTGGATGGGAAGAGTTTAAAATCTGCTCTTATGGTATCAAAAACATGGAACAAAGAAGGGATGAAGTTTTTTTTCAAATACAATTTCATCACAATACCCAAGAAATTATTTTTTGCATCACAACAACAAGAAATTGATATGATTAACAAATTGAAGTCATCATTTTCAAGCTCCACTCCATTTCCAAATGCTTTTATCAAAAATCCTCGTGATATGGAAATCCTTCAAAAATACAACGTTTTAACAGAATTGAAACACATCAAAGTGGATTTGAGAAAATGTGGGGACGACGAGATTGACTATATTGAAACACTTGTAGAAGAATGCCCACATTTGAGTTTTTTGGAGAACTCTGAATCTACAAACGGGTATAGAGTGATCAGCAAATGTGTTGAATTAGGCAAAAATGGATCACTGACTCTTTCAAATATTAATATCGAATTCCGGGATAATTCAGCTCAAACTATCGAAAAATTCTGCAATTCAGGAATCAAATTTATCAAACTTAGAACATTTAACATGGGTAATAATGAGGTCATCAAAATCAAAATTCCGAATTTGATACAAAAGCTTCTTCCTTCCAGCAAATTCTGTATACAAGAACTGGATTTACATCACGACGGTGGTACTTTTCCCTTACTTCAAAATGTTCCACTGATGCCTCGACTACAGTTGCTCAAGATGAAAATTGAAACTCAACCACTGACCCCAGGGGTACCAGTGACATTTCCTCATGGATTTCGTTTTGAAAGAAACTGTCCTAATCTCAAGAGATTTAACATTTCATTTCATCATTCCAATACGGAAGTTAACAATAAAAATTATATGGAGCAAGAATTTTCTTCAACAGGACCAGCTCCCAGTGTGAAACACCTTACTGTAATTTTCACTGGGCACGTAACATTGTATAAAATATGTCAGACTTTCAGTGACATTGAGAACCTGTAGATAGTTTTTGAACGGAGCCCTGAAGCTGATTTAACACCTGTATGGGAATCCTGTCGTTATTTAAAATACCTGTCAATCTATGTATACGGATCTCATACCTCGAGTTTTGTTGAATTGTTGGCTCAAATGACATGTCACTCAAAGGACTACATTAATTGTGCTTGGAATTCATGTATACTGGAGAAACACAGATTCTGAAGGAAAATCCTACCGACTTGTTGAAAATCAGTGACAAATATGAAGCGTTAGAGTTGAAAATGAAAGCTGAGTCTGTCCTCTTTGGACAATTACTTGTTGAAAATGCAGTTGAAACTTTGATTCTGGTTCATTTTTACTCTCCAAAAATTCTCAAACCTAAAGTTATTGCTTTTGTCAATCGATACGTTGTTGTACTTTCTATTTCATACATATGCTACTTGTTCTGTTCTCTTTATAATGAAAATGACATGCAGCAATAATAATTTCAAATAATATTAGTAGTACGTAGGCATCGGTGAGATGATATTATCTCAATAGCAACTGTTTGAGATTGCATTGTTTGTTGATCTTAATAAAAGGTTATTAAATGGGCTAATAATCACAAGGTGTACTTTGATTTCTGTAGGTTAGTGATGTTTAGAAGATGAATAATATTCATGATATGAAACATGAACTGTTTGTTTTCTGCTTACGATAATGTTTCAAATAAGCAACAAAATGATGATACAACAGGAACTAGAGACATAAGTCAATTGGATCACAATTTTCACAACGTTGATCACTAACCCTTACTTGAACTGCTTTTGGTATGTTTTACAATTTTTAAATAATTGATATTGATTTTTATCAAAAGCTATACTTAAACCCTATTGTATATCATATTTATATTTTGTTATCCATTTGCAATATATAGAATTATTTTACTCGTAAAGCATCGTCTCATCGAGTACTTGGGATCGTCAATCGACAAATAAAGGTCCGTAACAAGGTATTACATAAATCCCATGTTATTTTTTTTTTTTTTTTTTTTTTTTTTTTTTTAATATATATATACATATATATATAAATTACGTATACAGAATCAAATTCAAACAAAAGTACATAACCCCCATGTAGTATATATACGTTCACATCCATTGATCGTTCGTACACACTCGTACTTGTGCTTGAAAAATAATTCGTTTTAAAGTAAAGTGAAACAAATGACCAGCCAATTTATAACCCTGGGTAGTATTATTGTTCCATTAAGTATAACCTATCCGAATTTTGAGACTTGATCGAAGTTTATTGGTAAAGTAGCACCATGTAAGTAAATTATAGAACGTCAAAATTATAAGTAAGTAAAATAAACTACAACGCTACGTTCCATAATACAATAATTAGTATAACATGAATAGGGTAAATACATAGAATATACGATAAAAACAAATACATTCGTTTTATAAATGATGTAAAGTTTTATTGCATGATTACATTACAATACTGGAGCAATTCCAGGTTCACATGAGGTAACATAACATAATCACAATTGTACTGGTACATGCATTGATAGTGTACGAATGAAACATTATTATATAAATGTGTATGGTTGTATAGTTGTATAGTTGCATAATTGTATAATTTGTATGGTTGTACATAATTGACTAAATGTGTATAATTTGTATGGTTGTACATAATTGTATAAATTGTAACTGTATTTGTTACACTAAACATGTTCATTAAGCAGGGGTGCAAATAAGTCCTCGTTATTATTACCTGTATCCTCTGCGTCATCCTCAACTTCATCATCTGATTCTTCAATTTCAACTGGGACTTTAGGATCAATGACTTTACCATCCAGACTACAAGAAAACAGTTCAATCAATTAATTTCACATTTAATGGTATTATAAAAGTAGTAATAAGTATAAAGTATTGTGACTATACCCAATACCCTTGTTTATAAATTAAACGTAATTTATACTTACTTTCGATGTTTGAGTAGTCCAAGCCAGAATGCATTAGCAGCTCCATTTGAACCAAGTACTTCTCGTACTCTGAATATAAATGTTTCAAGAACTTTCTTTACCAACGGCACATGTCGCATCAAGTTGGTATTTTTCTCCACCTGTAAACCATTAACATTTACAGGAAAACGGGCATGAGACGTATGTACACAAACTATCAAATACTTAAACATACATTTCTTAATGTGGACTAAAAGTCGCATTATTATTATTACTATTATTATACAAAATGAGCAAAGGTGTTGAATTTATATCTTATTCTCTACATTGGATTTCCAATTACCTTGCAATGTTCACAAATGTACTGAATTTTCTTTGTAGGAACTTGAAGGCCATCAATGATCATTTGTGCTGCATCACCCTCTTTGCGTGTCCAAAGAATCAGAAGTAGTTTAAATCCATGATGGATAAAAGCTTGCAAGAAAGTTCGTGCATTCTAAAAGTAAAAATAACATACAAAAATACATAAACTTAGTCAAGACATGTTATGTAATTCTTCATTTTTTTTTTCTACATACGTAAACATATTATTCTCTATGCTATATATCGTTTTAGATTAGAAAATAAAATGGAACCTTCAAGAGTGGTAGAATGATGTTTGGTTTTCTAAGCTTACTACCCACATTAATCAAAATTTGTAGCATGAAAATAGCAGTATTCCAAGATGCAACTATCCCATCAACATCATTTTCTAATTTCTTTGTCTGTAAAACCAAAATCAAACACAACATGTCAACAAATGTACCAAATTGTATACATTGTGTTCCTTCAAGGAAAAAAAGTATAACTTGTACTATACCATAATTAAATAATAAAGTTTATAGGTATGTACATGACGGTTAGGTTAGGTTATTTACTATGACATTAATATGCATTAAACACTTACATTTTTAGATACATATAACGACAACTGCTCAAAAATTATCCGATACCAAATATGAAAATTCAATGACGAGCAAGACTTGTATTCACTTGTGTCAGGGATGTCATCATCCGCATCTTCTGATATTAAAGAAGTAGTTAGAGATGACAAAACTGCTAATGGTGTGTCACTTGTAGTTAGCCAAAGTTTTAGAAAACTTTGAACAACTGCAGAAGGAATCTTCCACTTTCTTTGTAAATACAAATCTGTATTATGATCTACTTAATTTAAAAACAAAACAAATATAAAAAAAAACATACAACTCATGAGGTAACCCAATTTACAATTTAATATATATTTTTTTTTTTTTTTTTTTTTTTTTTGTACTTGAGAAAATTTATTAATGGCTACATTATTTCACTTACGAATTTTTGCACTCATGAATGATTTCATATCCCCCTCTACATTTTCATAGATGATTTTCATAACTTTAAGTTGTTCAACTGCTGTAGTTGGATCATGAATAGCATCTGGATTTGCAGCTAAATATATTGCAACTTTTTCATCATCCTCGTCAGACTCGGGACTTGTTGCTCTTTCTTTCATTGTTGTTAACGCTTGATTAAATAATTCAGTATATTGTTGTCCTTTTAATACTTTTTCAAGATATTTTGCAATAGTGATGTACAAATGATGAAAACAAGATTCAATAAGACTTCTTGAATCTGGTGGTAAACGAGATTTCTGGAACGGAATATAAAAAAAAACAACAACATGATGGTCAATCCAATTATTACATGGCTCGATCAACATAGAATGTAAAATCAATAAAATATACGAAATATGACTAAGTATACAGAAAAATATAAATTAAATAATCAATCAATTAATCAATCAATCAAACGAACTTTAATAGTTTTGTACAGGGCATCCAAATGATTACAAAGAACACCAAAGAAATGTACAGGGAAATCTAAAGCAATATCTTTTATAATATCAAGATGTGAATTGTCCACTTGATAATTCAAGTCTTTAAGAAGTAACATTAGAGTTTGAGGTTGTAAAACTTTTTTGGTTTGTAAAACTTTCTGCACCGTATCTGATGATATATCGAGTGCTAATACGGACATATTATTAGTCTGTTGTACAAGTACGTCGAATGGAGAATTGAGCATTACAAAAACATTACGACTGAATCTTCTAAAAAAAGGCACAACGTTTGATGGATAAATGTCATTTCCAATGTCCTGTAATTCCATAGACTTGGATTTGCTTGTTTTGTCTTGTTTTGTTGTTGTGGTATTATTAATCCTATTACTTGGTCCTGGAACTTCAGTATCATTTTCATTACTTTCAGCTGTTGTTAAAGATGTACATTTTTTGTTACGTTTTGATTTTCCTCTAGTACTACTAGTTACTTTGCTATCACCTACATAAAAGGAAACACCAGAAAAATAAAAATATACATACAATAAAATTTCATATAACGTTTCATTCACTTACTACACCTCCCATAAAATATAAAACAAGTAACAGTACAACAGCCTCAAGCAATTATACCATAATATAAACCAAGTACTGTTTCAAGTCATGCACAATACAGTACAATATGTATGTAACAAAAAAAAAACTCACCAAACACATCTGTGATATACGCTGATGGTAAGTATTTAAGCACTTCTTTGTCGTTTCCAATTACATGAACAAAATTACATTGTAAATCACATATTTCTTGGAGTCTGTTCCATACTTTAATTTTAGTTATATTGTCATCAGTCATACAAAACGCGGAGATGACTTCACGAAAAAAGTTGATACACGTAACTAGATACCGAGCCAAAACAGATCTTTTTGACGTTGACAATGATTGTAAAAATGTCTCTGAGTCGAATGCTTTAAACAAATAAAATGGAATGAGATGAATGTAAACCATGTAATAGTGAAACTTTTCATATAATTTCCGTGTTTTTTTTCCAGTACATTCCTTATAGTTTATTCGAATGTTTGGTTATTAAATTATATCTTACCTGTAAAATCTGGTATTAAAACTGGGCATCCAGTAACTACATCTACACCTGGTACAGGTAAATATATAACGGATTATGTATATTGTGTATGTATTACACATATAAATCATAAGTAGTACAATGTTAGGTTCTTACCTGATAAGTCTCCATTGGAAATTTGATGTTCCAAAGCACATAAAAGTCTAGTATGTGCTGGTATGACGAAGGGACTCATGGATAAGACTCTGTCCTCAAAATGTACAACCAAGTTGTCATCACCAAATGGAGTATTACTATCCATTTGTGATAGCAGTTTTACTTCTGAAGACTCGTAAAATCCATTGACTAATTGTGACTCGTACTGTTCTTCTGGCACTGTCCATCGACTCTAAAATGTAATACACAGTTGAAAAATTACTAAATACGTTCAACAACTTGACATCTTTATACAATGTATACAGTAATTAGTAATATAATTCTTTAAATCTTTTAAAGTGATTGTTGTAGAACATAGTTATTATTAATTTACATTTAATAATAAAAACGTACCAAGAATTGTTCACTAAGTTCATCTTTCCATTTTGTTATAACATCAATTGGTATTTCTCTGGATTGTACTAGGTTATACAGTTCATCAAAGAAAAGTAAACATCCAACCACATCTCGCTCTACTGATAGCCAAATTAACCGGATGAGTGTATACACGTTCTCTACGTGATAGTAATGAATGAACGAATGAATAAAACACACACAATAGAAAAAGTATTAAACGTTATGCATAAGAAAATTCAACTATACATGTCATATAAATTATGTGATGAGTCGGCTGGAAAATTACAGTAAAAAATTTAAAAATCTTTTGAATGAAAAACAAATGACTTTTACCATTTGGAGCTTGTTGTTGAATCAAGTGATCAACTGTTGCTACAGACCCAACAACACCAACCTGCAATAAATGTTGCATGTATACAACATGTAATATTTTACATTAAACTGAAAACATATAATAGAAAATATAACGTATTGTTAAATTCTGTTACAAATTTACTTACACATTTCATTTCCGTATTTGGACTTGTAAGTTGTTTTCTGATATAAATTGAAAATTCAGATTCAAATCTTGTTGATTCTCTGCTACCTGGAACGTGGGCTGCTTGTGCCATAACTGTCATTATTTTACGTACTTGGGATGGAGGAAATTTGATAACATGATCCATTATTCCCTTTAAAAACAAAATGTATAAAAATTCCAGAAACCATAATATGTAACATAAAAAGTAATATTTGATTTTAAAAACCCATAAATGCAAGATGTTTTACCATTATAAGAGGCATAAATTTCACGAGCTTGTTGATATTTCTTTTAGCCATTTCAGTAAAAGCATCTAGTACGTGATCCCGACATTTGTTATTTTCCTGAGCCAAAACGGAAGTAAATATAACTACTAGTAGTTGCACATTGTAATCGCTTACGGTGCAAAACAGCTCTCTGAAATGGAACAAATATTACATGAACGTTACTTTGTTTTCCAGACAAAAAAAAATAAATAAATAATTATATCATACATACAACAGTAATTGAGGAATACAATTATTATTATGTAGGTTAGGTTACGAATGTAATTTTAGGTCATGTTCCTTACACCAAGACTTTTGTAATAACTGAATACAGTTTTCCATCTCCAGACCATAATAGCTTGTCTAAAAATTTAGATATCGACTCAAAAATAATGTCAACAATCTGAAACAATAAAAAATTATTATTATATACATTTTCATTCAAAATATGGGATATGTATTTCAGAAAAATTTTGTGAGTGTACAATGTGATGATGTAAGAAATATAACTTACACATGGTATACTACTTAAGACTTCCTTAAAAAGGTTCAATGTAATATCTTCAGAAGTCAATAAAGTTTTTAATGGAGCTTCAACGATCTTGTAATCGTCACGGAAAATTATAAGCATGACGAGGTCCAATGAAATAAAATTAGCATGACCCATTGAAAGTTCTTCCTTTACAATCTACAAAAAAAAAACAGACAAATGTTTGATTTAAAAATTTATGATACGTAGAACATCTTAATGTTTTATATTTTATTGAATTGTTTACATTTTATAAATGTACATACTTTTGTCCATACAGGAACAACTTGTCCATTTATATTAATACAGAAGCGTATTTTATCTACAAGTTCTTGTGATATTGCAACAGATTCACTATCGGTTCCTGGTATTTCAAGTTTGAATTTATCTCGTAAACTGGAAATTATCTACATCAAATATATATTGCATATTAATAATAAAAACTTTGTTTTTACATGATAACTAATAACAAAATAATTCAACAAATATCCATTAATAATTAATAATAAGAGATAATATTATACATTATTCATTAACTTACATCTCTTAAAGTGGACTGATCTTCACTTTTAAAAAGAAAGGAGAAGAAAGAAGGGAAATCTTTTGCATCAAACAAGACCATAGTTTCTAGTACACTTGCTCGAATTTTAACTAGATCATCTTCAGATATATCAATTACTGAAGATGTTTCTATTACAGTTGAAGAGAGTGGGGAGAAATCTTCCAAAAGTTTCCTATTATTAATAAAAAAAAAAAAAACAACAACGAAATAATGTTACACAGGATACATTGATAATATTATACCTTTTCAAATGTATGAAGAATTAAAATCATAAAGTATAATAATAATATGTATATAAATCTAATTCTTACAGTAATGTTCCCACAATTTTAGGATGATATTTCTCAGGTATTAAATCCGGTAGAATCCTTATCATTTCTTTTTTGGCTTTTTCTGTAGCCCTTTGTAAAATGTCTAATATATCATTAGTAAATTTATCTCCATCGACAAGTTCTGGTAACCATTTCATTTGACCAAGAATTTGATTTACAAAATTCACATCTTCTTGATCATTACAAGTATAAGAAACATCCACTAAAGCTGGAACCACAACACCTAAAATATGAGTTTGTAAGTATTGTACACTTAATAAACTGTGAAGTAAGCTAGGTGCATAAAGTTCTTCCTTATTCAATGTTGGGGTCATAGCATGGATCAAATTATCCTTGATAGTTAGGTAACTTTTCATATCTTCAATAAATTTTGCTGCATCTGCTTGAGCTTTTGAATCCCCTTCAAGTCTTTCTGATATCCAATGCATTATATTTTTACGAAACATCATTGATTCAGTAGCTGTGAAATATATAATGTATTGAAGAATATGGTACTTCGAATTAATAAAAGTTTGGGTTTTTTTTTGAAAAACAGGTTGTACGAATGAATGTTTTGTAATTTTTACTTACTTGTAATGTTCCGAGGTTTGGCTAACTTGAATCCATTGTTTTGTAAGACCATTTCCAAGAACGGAAATCCTGAACTTCCTGTACTATGATTTTCCATTCGACTACGTTTAGTAGAATGCTCATTGTTATCATCATTAAGTAATGATGCTTCACCATGATCATTTCCTTGACTTTGTGACCCTAATATTGGTGATCCGATACGTAGACTTCCTTGTGTAATCATCGTTTGACTTGTGACGGGTGTACTGTGCCAACAATTTGAGGCATCATCAGGAGTAGATGTACTTCCTGTATAAAATCGCCTGTTCATGTTCTACTAAAAAATTAATACACATAAAAAAACAAAAAAATAAATACATATAATTATTATTATATGTATCTGTACTGTACATGATAATTTAAAGAAAAAGGAACCATGTGTTTAATAAAAAAAAGGTCAACAACAAATCACATCACAAGTAAAGATTTAAAGTTCAATATTTATGTAATTGTAATACCTAACCTAACCTACTTAGTGTTATTACGTTTTGAAAAATTTTTATTACTTTGTATTACCTAACGTCATATTCCAGACTTTTTTAAATTTTTCATTCAAACAACCATTTTCGAAAACCCCATACTCAGTCAAATCTTTAGCGAGTCACTTTTTTGCATATTCTAATAGCCAACAACAAGAACTAACTACCCTGAAAATTTCAAGTCTCTAGCTTAATTGCAAATATTTTAAAATAATTAATTTCCAAAATACGCCAACTTAT
>JAQGBI010000768.1:0-13011 GCA_034698325.1 Sminthurinus elegans | reverse complement strand
AAGTCATTTTACACGTTGTACTGTGCCTGGTCTCCTGTCGATAAGCGAGTATCGAAGAAATTTTGGCTTTGACAATAACAAAGGTTGTCGCCAGTGATCATTATTGTTATGATCACTATTATGTCGACAGTCGACAGTCATGTGTCAGTATTCTCAGTATTAGTTGGCTACCTGAATAAATAATCAATCTTTTAATAAGTCCCTAAATAATAATCAATCTTTTTGATTGGACAGTTATGTATAGTTAGTCTACAGTAGGCTACTTTTTAAAGTATAAAGCACCTTTTAATACATTCATTACTCATCTTTATTATTTTGTTTAAATAGACGAGAGGCTTTTATAGTGTTATATAATTGCATAGATAGGTAATTCTATTTATTTAAAATGAATAATGATATTCGTCGATGATGCTTAAATTTAGCGTTTTTTTACTTCAATGAGAGTGCTAAGTTAGCACTGCTAACAACTGAGAAGCAGATTTCAAACTTGTGATTTTCAGTATCTATCATTTTGCTTGTGAATAGTGAATAATGATTATGAATTACGACTATAGACATGAAAATGAAAGAAACAAACAAGCTTACAAGTTAAAAGTATTTTTTTCATGATAATATTTTCTTTATTAATATTATATTTATTTATTTCGTAGGTACAAAAATATAAAGACATGCTTTTTTTTTTCGTTTGCATGCTTTTTTTAGATCTTCTTCCACATATTAATAATAACAAAATACATTTACATATTTGTTGATGGTAATAAGTAATAAGTACACAATTTTGTCGTTATTACAAAAAATAATACTGGTTGAAACATAGGTATGTATATATAACGCATACACAATACATATTATATAGATCATTATTATGAATAATAGGTATTGACGTAGATTTTACACACTTTTTTTTAAAGGCAAGACACACAAACACACATCTTGTTCACTTTTCCCTTCGTTTGTCTAGCTCTCTTATTTTTTTTTCAGTGTTCCTGTCCGATTTCATTTCTTTCGTTTCTTTCTTTCATTCATTTTTTTTTTGAATGGCCGTAGTATCCACAAGTTGTATATTATTATTTTGATTATTTGACTGAAAAGGATCATTTATCATTTCGAGAAAGATATATGTAAATGATCCAAAGTAGTATAGTAAAGGTAAAGGCTCAAATTTAAAAAAAAAAAAAATAATAATATAAAATTATAAGAAGATGATGGCAGCTCAAAGAGACTTGATATATAGACATTTTCAAGTGTCAGATATATAAGGCACAAAGTATAAATATGAAAAATAGGCATAAATTAAAAAAGGTTAGGAGTAAAAAAGTTCAATAATAATAATAATAATACGTATATTCTCTCCTTGTTCAAAATGTGTCGATTATCGATTGACTTGAGTCTTGTGAGTGACTTTGAATGTTTTTTTATATCAGTATTCCGTATTTTAAATACAAAATATGATATTCATTCTGTCCTCTCTTTTTCTCTTTAGTTTGGCCTACTGCTCTACTACTGCTGTTTTAATTATGGCAACAGAACAAAGTATTTAAACGATATTATAGTAATGGTGATGATGATGATGAAATTCTCAACAGTTTTCCACAGTTATTTATGGAATGAGTTTCTTTGTTGAATTTCATTAGCCATTAACCTGCTCTCTCTTTCTCTCTGTCTATTTTGCTCTTGTGCTGTTATACATATATCTGTTTATACAGCTCACATTCCTTATGCTAATGAAATATCTTCATCATCATCATTATTATTATTATTACTGTCATATACTAAACGACAAAGAAGAAAAAGTATTATCATCATTATAATAATAAAAAAAGTAAGAAAGAGGAAGAGGGGAAATGAAATGAGAGTAAAGAAGTAAAGAAAAATATAATAGCTCAAATATGTAGATTAAAGATAAAAAGATCAAGAATCAAGACTCAAAAGACTAGTAAAAAAATATGAGAGTAGAAAAATCACTTGATTTTTTTTGACTCTCATTAGTATGAAATAAAAATAGAAAGAGAATGGAAGTATGTAGATAGGTAGGGAAGGAAATTAGCAAAAGTTGAAGACAAAAAAGAAGAAGGAACAGAAGACGAAGAAATTATTCGAGTCAAAGTAATAGTAGTAGTAAGAGTAAAAATGGAAAATGGGTGAAAGTTAAGAATGAGTTGATTATTATTATGATTATGTAGATATCGACTTAGGTAGTTTATTGAGGTCCTCCATATTGAGAAGAAGGTTGAGCAGCTGGTGCTGATGGACCGGCATTTGATGGTCCAGAAGCAGAGATTGGAGATCCAGCTCCACCGCCGGGTGGTCCATAGACTAGAGAGAGAGAAAAATGATTAATTAATTAATTTCATAGAGGAAAAAGGTGACACTTTGAAATTGTCATATTTTTCATATATCTGTAAACATACTTGGAGCAGTTGTGGGTTGTTCTGGGCTCTTGTATCGGATGAAGTAAACTTCTGGTTTGGATGGTTTGGTTGGAGCTTGAGTTGGGATCACAAGTTGTTGTTGACTGGCTTCTGGTTTCTTGAGGAGAACGTAAACGAGTGTTTTGGTTTCTGGTTGAGGTGGGAGTTGTGGGATCTAAATGATGATATGAAACAAAATTATATGGATTAAAAAATGAACAAATAATGGTAAACAGTGATAGTGATTACTATAGAAAATAGAATTAAACTTACGTCTGGGGTGTCTTGTGGTGCTGGGGTTGGGGCTTTGATGAAAAGGATTTTGTAGTGCTTCTCTGGTGGTGGTGGGGGTTGGTATGGGCGACGTTGAGCTGGAGTGGCGGGTTCTTCAGGGGCAACATGAACGTAGACATGTTTGTGGATGACTGGAGCTTGAGCTGGTCCAGATTGGTATGGTCCAACTGGAGTTTGTGGGGGTTGAGCATATGAGGATTGTGGAGCTGGTGCTGGAGCAGAATATCCGCTAGATTGAGGTTGTGGGGCGGGTTGAGAATATTGTGGTTGTGGGGCAGGTTGAGAGTATTGTGGCTGTGGGGCAGGGGCAGGTTGAGAATATTGTGGCTGTGGGGCGGGTTGAGAATACTGGGGTTGTGGAGCTGGGGCGGGTTGAGAATAACTTGGTCTCGGGGCACCGTACGACTGTGGGGGCGGCGGTGGGGGTGGGGCATTTTGAGATGGAGTTCCATATAATCCACTTGGTGGACGGGCATTTTGGTATTGAGCTGAAGCGAGCATCACGAAGGATGCAAGAACCTTTAATTAAAACGGAAGTTGTTTTTAGTTGACATTTTTATTTTACAACAGAATTATGTAAAGTGAAAAAAGATAAAACTAGAACTTTCGATACGAATTTCCCTCAAGTTTTAATAATGTCTGTAATTAGCTCAGCAAGTCTTCCGCTCTCGCCTTCACTCACACTGAGTTATAACGGAGTCATTTAGTCGTATAATAATGCAGTTATAAAAAAATCTTTGTTTAAACGAAAAGATTAGTGAAGATTTCCTAATTACTTTGAGTCCCTTTTCACTTGTGTATAAGCCACATTTCTTATGAAACTTTAAATAGACGCGTAGACGATTCTTAGCATCGCAATTTAAATGAAAGTGAAAGTCTGTATTCTGTACTAAAGATATTTTTAAATAATTGATTCTTAAACAAATAATTCCTTTTGGATTTTAATGGTCACTTTTGAATTTTGTACATTTGTACATTTTTTGATTTTATTGTTTCACAATATTTTACTTCACACGGTTCAAAATTTCCAAGAATGTTCACAATGCAATGATATTTGAATGTGATTAGAATTTTGAAGCTTTGAGTTTTGGTCACTGATCAAAATTTTGAAACAATTTAAAAAAAAACAACGTTAGTACTAAAAATGGAAACTTACCAGAAGAATCCTCATGTTGATAAGGATTTCCAATGTAAACACTACTGTGAAAAATTAAAGGACTAGATGAAACCACAAGTCACACACAACACGATTAAACGAAATGTATAAAAATTTCGTCGTCCTCTTCTCTTCAGTTGTTTGATGTGTTCACTGAGAAGTCCAGTTGGTCACTTGCCATTTTCGACGGGATGGGTGCCTTTTAAACCCTCCAAAGATGCAGTGTGAAAAAGAGAGAGAGAGAGAGATGCTCAATTCTCTTTCTCTGTACTCTATACTCTGTACACATTACACATGTGTTCACATGTAAATGTATATGAGATGAATAGGGAAAAAGATTTTTTTTTTGTTTTGTTTTGGTAGTGGACAAGATACCCATAAGTTAAATACTAAATACACACACAAAGTATAACAAATAGAGAGTACACATTCCTTCATTCATTCATATATTCATTCAGACTTTACAGGGAGATTTTCAGTCTTATACATGATATTAAATATTATAATACCAAGTAAAACTGCATATATATTATATATGTATTAGAAATTAGAAGAGCAGGTCCTCAAAACTTCAAACACTCATCATACTTCATACATCAACTATCAACCATCAAACAAATCGTATACTTTTTTTTACTATGTACCATATAATGTGTAATGTATAGATTTTCCACTTATACTTTCATTGTAGTACCTCATACATAATATTTATGTACTATGTACATTACAGATTACAGATATTATGTATTACATTTTACATCCCCCGCACCCGCACACACACAGTCAATCATTTTTCATTTTCCTCTCTCATCTCTCTCATTGAAAAAAAAAAACTTGAATATTAGTAGAAGAAGAATAATACTGATTCTTAACTACTTTATCATTTATAGGTAGCATAATATATAAAATACCTAGTATCTACTGTAGTATAATATCACACGCATTTTCGAATTGCGATTAATGATAAATGTTTACGAGCTCTATACTCTATAATACATACATCATTATAATTTATAATACAATGTAAAATGTACAACATGCAGTAACATGGGTATTTATTCATTTCTCTGCATTAAATGTATCACGAGAATCATGATACATTTTTCATCTTATATTTTACACTTCATTCAAATTTTCATATTTAGTATTTACTATTTAGTATATTTTTTCATTCATCATTCATCACATCTCATGACACAAAGTATCTCATCTCATCACATCACTCCTCGCACTCATTGTAGGTTGTAGATAGAAAGATGTACATTATTCATTCCTTTTTTTTAATGACGGCAGGTATCTATTTTTTTCCCCTCCTCTATTTAATACGTGTATTGTTGGTTCTTGGCAGTCTTCATTCTTCATTCATTATAAATTGATGTATGTGTGTTTGTGTGTGTGTGTGTGGCAAAGGCATATAGTACCTAATACCTATATTAATTTATGATAATACATATTATTTTAGTATGTATTTTGTTTTTTAAAATTGATCTGTTTAATCATTCTGCATACTCCGTACAGTATTAATATCTCACACACATGCAGCATGTAATAATACAGTACGTAAGTAGTAAGTAGCAACTGTGGACTTCAGGCCAATCTTTAGGTACCGTATTATTTTCAACCGCCTTTTTTGTCTCATTATGCAAGTAAGCAATCTTGTAGAGAAAAATTGAAGAAAAAATATTTTGGTCAAAGTCAGTTGTCAGTCGTCAGTGAAGTATGATAAATTAATTATAGGATTGATATGCAGTGGAAGGTAGAAGAAGTCATAATGAATGCAGTTGTAGATTTACTAATAATTATAATCATTACTTTTAATTTTGAATGTGTACTTAATAAATGTGTAAATGCATTTATATGCATTTCATCAAGATTCAAGATGCTCATCAGCTTTTTTTTCAAGCACAAAATGTAAATATTATGCACATGCTGTGTACTTTGTTCTTTGTGCATTGTGCATCTTTCAGCGAGTTTACGGTACTCTCAGCTCTCAGCTAACATACATGTATTATGTAAATTAATGATTTAATTATAGATGCAAATTTACATATATGTCCAATGTCTGATTATGAATTTGTAGTTGATTATTCAATCAGAATCCGAACTGGAAATAGTTTTGTTCTTGTTTTTCATCTTATTGGCTGTTTTTGCAGTATTCGTGACAAGAAAAGCATTGAAATTAGATAAATGACATGAAATGCAACATGTAACTACAACTGCTCACTGTTCAAAATTTGTTGACTTGAAAATTTAAAGTTTGAAATAATAATTAGTTGTAAATTGACCATTATACATTAGACGTAAAATGTAAATCCACTGCTAAGAAAATATGATAGTTATTATGACAAATGAGGATGAACCAAAACTAAAAGCTCATCATGTATCATATTAATGTAGATTTGCAGATGAGCTTACAAAAAAGGGCAAAAAATGTACAAAAAAATCAAGATATTCTTTTTTCGTATTATGTAATGCAATATTTTTCTCTTGTAGTCGTGCTCACAATTCAGTCATCACAGTGTTCAGTGCATTCGTATTTCGTATCGATAGCTAAATATTGACAATTGACAGCTCATGTTTATTGATAAATGTTTATAGTTTGTATTTGTATATTCCACTGCTCCTTCGATGAAATCTACCGTTTATGTTTATTGTCCTTCTCTCACGCACTCTTACTCAGCTGGACTCTTCTTCTTTTTCATGTTTACTGCATGCTGCATGCCCTTGTCTCTTATGCAGTTCATCTTCTGATGTCTGATGGTTTAGCTGTTAGAGTTTTCTGTTTTTTTGTGCATTTCAGTCCTTTTTTTCGTTCGAAAATCTAAAAAATGATACATGTCTTGTTTGTTTACTGTTTCTTTTTTTGTACGTGCAGTCACAATATTTATTATAGTTATTCTTGGAGTGCAAAATTTCTAAATGTTAATAATATCTGTTGACTTTTGGTTCATGTGGGGTATGTTTTTTTAACTTCCTCTACTTCCACTTTCAGTTTATTTGAACAATTGAATTCAAGGTCGCTCAAAACTCAAAAGTCAAAAGACTCAAGGGACATGAGACAAGAGTTCAGCTCTTGAAAATTTTTTAGGCTTCTTCTTCTTCTCCAACTTTGAATTTTCATTAAAATATTGACAATAATTATACGAGCAACTGGCAATAATAATTATACAGTCGGCAATCCAAAAAGATGTTGAGCGTTGACGTTAGTTGGACCAATTGTCCCTGTATGTGTACAAGAGCTAAGCAATTGTATGAGACATAAGAGCTCTCTCTTTCTCTCTCTTGTCTCACACAGAAATATCTTCATGTCATCTAACTGAAGGGCAAAATGAGATATTTTAAAGTTTCAAGTGACCAAAAATGTTCAAGTATCGTTCTCCTCTAATGTAGATAATTTTATTAGTTATTATTTATTATGCAAGGCTTCCACCTCCACTTTAAGATGTTCTTGTAGGTCACTTTTCTTGATTCTTGCCCTTCTGCTACATAATTTCTACCATTTACCATCATCTTCCACTTGATTTGATTTGACTCGGTATATTTTCCAAAATGTTACTTCTCTATACATGAGAAATATTTAATATTGGACTAAAAAGAAAAACATAAAAGATGAATGAATTTTTTAAAAAAAGGGAGGTTTTAGTAAATAATAGGAAATAATAATGAAAGCCGTGCAAGTTTGTATTTATTTAGTTTTCACATTCCACACGATAGATGATGAAGACAGGAGGCAGTTCATTTTCAGTTGCAGGCATAGTAAATAGTAAAAGTGAACAGTGCTAAGTTGACAGTATACCTACCAAATACAAAATACCTAGATGTAAGATGTGAGAGTATAATATTTGATTTAATTTGATAATGGTTTCTAATTATTGCAAATTAGTTACAGCTTTAAATATCTCGGTAAATGTTACTGATCACTCTCTAAATAATTCAGTAGTCAGTATTCAGCCATCCGTATTTACACGGTGCATCGTAATGTGTGAATGAATGAAACTTTGCACGAACTAAACAGATAGAAAGAAAGAAATACAGTGAGAATTGGAAATGTACATAGTATACATAGTACATAGATCATAGTTCTGACAAAGCCAAAGTAGTAAGTGAATTTGGATTTTCAAAATGAATACAAAATTCTCACGATTTGCTGACTTGACTTGTGCTTTTCATTCTAATTCTAAATACTTGATTAGAACATGTTGTATAACGTTCTACTGATATCTTCTCTTTCATTTCAAAATTTCAAATCTTAGTAGTAAGACGTAACGGTTAATATCGTAAACGTTTTGATAATCTTTGAATCTTTAAAATGTTACGTGAATGTCTACATTTGAAGAGGATTTCATATTTCATGTACAACATGAATGGATATTATTATTAGCCATATTCAAGTTATTTCTTCACATTGAATATGTAATATTATGATCTTCACATTTCCCATAGCATTTGTATGGTTTTTTTGTGACTAGTTTTGATGTTGATTTTTGATATTCAACTTGGAGTCTGTTGTTACTGTGTCTTACAATTATTATTATTATTATTTGCTCAACAATGCAGTGCAATGTCAGCATTCAGCAATCATACAGATAGACAGAGAGCACATTTAAATGTCAATCCACAATTCATCCAAAGAAAGTCTTAGACTCTCCAACTGAATTTTCAAAAGATATACAGCGTACGTCGTACGTAATATAATATTATGACTCTATTCAAGTTTCAATTTCAAATTTCACTCTGTCTGTAATGCAAATATCATGATATATCAGAAAGGAGAGCACCTCAATAATTTAATGTATGTCCAATGTCCATAGTCGATCAATCAAAGATCAAAGAGTACGTATATATATTTATATAATCACATGAATAATTATGACGGATGGACAAAGAAAAAAGAAACAGAATTAAAACTGTACCAAAATTATGCAACACCAAAGATCACTGTGAATTGTAAATTGTAAAGCATGTCATGTTACATGTTCCATTGTTTTCCTTCTGTCTTTGTATTCACTGCTTTTGTCTCAGTACTCAGTACTGCGGTTGGGATTGCAAATGGGTATGAGATATGAGGTATCATTCGAAAACGAGAGTGAATTTAATTTTTTCCAATGAAATATAAGCTATTTTTGTACACTTGGTTTCTTTGAACATTGAACGTAAATAGATACGTGTAGGATGTAGGAGTCAAAGGGATTGAATATTGAATTGCGTTTATTTTTTATGAATGCGTAGTACATACTGTCATTCTTAAATGTGCTTTTTCTCCATTGTACTCTTTATTCTAGTAAATTGTGCGAAGAAAAGTTATGACAGAAACCAAGAATAATGTGCTCGCTAATCCGGCTGACAGACCAGTAAAATTCATAATATATTTTTACGACGGTTCATTTGATATGTTCGGTTTCTGCTTGGTTTTGTTTTTCATTTGTGATTTAGCTACTTATTAACCGGTTAATCAATGTTTAGTGTTGATTATTTACACGGCATCTTGTTTAAAATTACGCTGTTTCTGCAATGTGGTACATACATAGTTATGTACATGTGGTTTGCAAATGCAAATATGTATTTACTTCCACTGGTCAGTTTCTGCTTTTGTTTTCTGTGCATGTTACATGCATTCTGTCTTCTGTCTGTATTAAAAATCAGAAACAAAAAGAGCTAAAGATAAAAGTACTACGAGTTGAACAGAAATAGATAAATGAACTGTTGTTGTGGTTGTTGCAGATCTCTAGAGAATCTTTGTGTTGTTGTTTTTAAGCATTTGCAATTGTATGGAGCTACATGCATATTATTACATTTGTAAATTGTACTCACTACTCACAGCCATATATTTTATGTGTACAATAATCTGTGTCCTCTTTAATTAATACACGGTTTGACACACTATAACAAAAGTCCGAAGACAGAATAATTCTACTTTTAGTTTCCAAGTCCACGATATACGTGTAATGTATAAGCATTTGCTAAGGTATGCTGTACATATGTGTCTAACTTTAGTCTTTGTATGATTATTATTGGTGTTGTTAAGTATTAAGTATGATTATTGTCAATTGTCATACTGAGGATGCGAGATGCGACTGGCTCTGTTATCATTTTTGTGCATACATAATTCATCATTTTAATAACGTATTGCAATACAGTTGAGCATTTGTATTTTGTATTTTGTATTTGGTGTGACAGTATGAATAGGGAAGAGTATTAGGATTTTAGGATTTAAAGAAGTTATTGTATATTCTATGTAGTGCTATTATTATGCATATTGCATATTCAGTATTAGTTGTTTTGTTAGTGGTCATCGATGATTTCTAATTCAAAAGACAATTCCACAAAGAATGTATCTAGAATCTAAAAGAGTTGGAAAACCGCATGTACTTATACACGATTTACAATGGCTGAATTCTATGTATTGCTAATTGGTGCTTATTGCTTATGCATTATGTACTATGTACTATGTACTTTTGCACAAAACAGGACAGCACATCTCAAACTCATCACGTAATCATGAAATGTCCTCAAATCTAGGCTAGGTGAATGAAGTGAAAGAGTCCATGTCGTTATAACATGTTGTCAAAATCCGATACATTTTGACTGCGTTTATTCGGGCATCATCCATGTACGTTGTTGTTGTTTGTTTTTATTAAAGTGCCAAGTCATTCAGTACAAAAGTATTGATTTACAAATCTATCACTCATCACCGTGTTGGATTTTGATTTTAGGAAAGTAAAATTTTGCACAGTACTGACTACTGCTATAACTGCTAATGACTATGGCTATGTTGTACATTGTACATGCAAAAATGTGTTGGGAATTTGAAATCGTTTTCCAACTTTTGTACTTGTTATTTATTATTTGTCAAGTGATCAACACCGACACTCGACACTCGGCTGACACTTGAACATTCATATTTACACTTTAGTTATTAATTATTCATTTTTTCCTCTACTCACTGTGTGTATATTGTGTAGTGGTACTGTACATTGTACATAATATGTATGCTGTATGCAATATACAAGGCTTATGCATGTTATGTTGATGATGGTGATGATAATGCATTATGCATTTTTAAAGCTCCTGTACATCAATTATGGTTTCATGAATAGGGCGATTAGGGATGACGACAGTCCTAGTGGACACTGATCGAAAGTAACATTCTTTTTTTCTTTTATTCTAAATGTGTATAAACACTACATGTAAGATCTAGCATCTTTAATACTTTATTTTGTCTGGGATTTCTTACTAACGATAACGATGAAAGATGAAATTTCCGACTAGTTAAGACGGTACAAAGCTTAATAATAATAAACAAAAATAATAATGATACTTGTGATCATGAATGCTCATAGCTCATATATTGTACACTCAACGCTCAATACTCAATACTCAAGATTCAAGTCTTAAGTGTGAAAGATGCGCGATGCACGTCTTTTTAGTACACTACAAAATACAGCTATAGGCTAACGACCGTCGATCACTTTCGATAATTAATTTTCAAAAGGTGATTTAGCATTTTATATTTTTCATGTTTTGCATTAATTATTAATACATACATGTACTTACGATTAGATTAGAGCTTTGAGTTTTGAGACTTGCATGCTTACTCCTTATTCTTTGTTCTTTATTGTAGATTGTAGATATTTGGGTTTTATGTACATTGTACATGTGGTTTTTGTTTAAACATGGTGCATTTATTTGTATTTAAGCAGATACTGACTGAAGTATAAAGTCCATGCTAAAATTTAAGTGTAGTGTTGTTGATGATGATGATTTTAATAATGATGGGATATTACAACAGAATTTAGAATAAGGGCAAGCATAAGCATTTCTGTGTAAAACTGAGAATATGCTGCATAACATACAACTGAATTGCCAACTAAATACTGTGCAGCAGTAAAGATTTTCATTTTCAATTTTCAATGTGAGCAATCGTTAAATAATTCAAACTAATTTTTGGTTTTAATATTTATGTAATTTCCAGTCAACAGACAGCAATTGGTTTTGAGTTCTTTTGAAATTCAGTGGAAATAGATGAAGGATCTATTTCAGTGTTTCAGAGCTACATAAATTGTTTAGTCTACTATAGTTTACATAAGTTTGAGTAATGTCATGTAAGAATTTGACCCAAAAAATGGAAGCAAAAATTATTTGCATTTTTATGCGTCTATTTTACTTGTGATTTCTCTCTGAGCTGTGTTTTGTTTTTTTTGTTTGGTTTGGGTTTGTTTCGACAGTCGACAATGAACATTGGACAAGGAAAAAACTTTCAACTTGAATAGTCAATGATACAATGAAATATGAAATGAAATGGACAATGGACATGTTATACAAACTTAAAAACTTTACTGTACTTGTGCATTTTCAAATCTGCATTGTAAATTCTGGGTACAGGAGTAAATAATATAAGGCATGTCTATTTTAAGTTTCGAGGATCATCATCATCATCCTTCTTGCATTCAGTAGTCGTATAAGTTATAATTCTCCGTTCTCTGTTTGCTCCTCTCTCTCTCTAAAGTCTTTTCCATTTCTTTCTCTATTATGAATTATCAATGGAAATAAAGATATAAGTAGACAGCAGATAGTAGATATTGGACAGACAGAGTACATACATGGACCCACACAATTATTATCAACTTGATAATTCTCTGTTTTTTTTTTAATTTTAAAGAGCTATTACGTGTTAACTCACACCTCAAATATAGTATTCAATTTATGTAGAAACTATCTGCAAGTTTCATGCTATGATTTATGAATTACGATACATCCTGTCTACAGCTAGCTGAAAACCTAATGTGAGACAAGCTAAAATGCTAATACCTCTGGATTTTCACTCTCATCTTTTCCTCGGCGACGAATATATTATTACGACTTACGAATTTTGTGCGTATTGTAAATGCTAAATGGTAGTAGTAGATACTTAATACTGCAGTAATAATGAATAACATGAACTGATTATTAGTTACTGTATCTCTCAATGTACAATGTACATTAGAGAAATGTTATATAGGCCGCTTTCTTTCATGCTCAAAGCTTGAATAACAATAAAATAAATAAATAGTTGTATCCTAAAGACTTAATATGTCAATAATAATAATATAATATGTAGTACAGATGAAGAATCACAAAAATCAATGACTATTATGTACAATGTACAACAAT
>JAQGBI010000767.1:0-13016 GCA_034698325.1 Sminthurinus elegans | reverse complement strand
TTTCGGATTTTTGAGGTCAAAGGTCAGTGTGCTGGGTTAATGGAGGTGTGTGCTGACCTCGGGTGGCCATTTTGAATTCAGCACAGCCATTTTTTTCTGACTGCTAACTTTTGTTTTTTCAGCAGTCTGACTGCTGACTGCCAACTTTTCTCCCATAAAACTACATGTAACATGTGTCTTAAGGCTTGTTACACCTTTCCAAAGGCCAGCCTCGTCTGTTACACTACTGTAACAAATTGTTACACCCTCTAAAAGGTCAGCCTCGAGCGAAACAAGACTGAAACAACATGTTACACTTTTCCAAAGGCCAGCCTCATCTGTTACACTAACAATTTTATTTATTTTATTTATTTATCTATAATTTATTGTTTCATTAATTCAGTGCATAGCATTGTTTTACATCAAGAAACATGAATGCAATAGTAAAGCCATTTTATTCGAAAGGGAAGAGAATTATAGAATATAATATTATACTAAATCTACGTAATAAAAAATGGTAGCATCAAGTTTTACATTTTGCCATTCATTAGCAAGTATATTTGCATTTCCGTTTTGAATCTGTTTTTTGATTTCACACATTTAACATAATAAGGTAATTTGCTCCAAAATACACAAGCACGATATTTAAAACAATCTTCATTTCAATCGATTGGGCTCGATTCAAGTCAAAGTCACGAAATGTCGGTAGTCGGTAATGCAGTAAATGCCGCGGTGTAAAAAAGAGAAAAGAGAATATCAGCAACAACATTTCGGACTTTTAATCTTCTTTTATAACAGTGAATATTTTACACAGAGTATCGAAAAACCCAGGGTTTTTCCTTTTTTGCTGGGTTTTTGGTTATTTGGGTAAAACTGGGTTTTTGGGTTTTACTGGGCAATTGGAATTTTGCCTGCATATTTCATTGAAAACCCCAGAAAAACCCAATTTCCCATTGGGTTTTTCTGTTTGGGTTATTAGGTTTTTACTATATAAAACCCAGTAAAACCCAGTAAACCCCAAAACCCAATTACCCGTTGGGTTTTTGGTTTTTTGATACCCAAAACCCATCAAACACCCAATTATTACCCAAAAACCCATTTGCCCACTACCCAGACACTCTGATTTTACATTATATTATTGTCATTTAATCAATCAATCAATCACCATGACATGACATGACATGACACGAAACGACACGCAAACTTCAAACTCCAAAGGATATTTTTTATTAAATATCTACTCATAAATTTATGTAAAATTTTCTTTGAGCCTGTGGCTAATTTAAAATTTGAACAAAAAAGCATGTAAAATTTACAAAAAAAAATAGAGCATTTTAATTTTTCATTTGACCTCTTTCATGTTTGAAAAATGACAAGGACATGGCATGTTTATGGTACATGACTTTGGTGGGCATTATTTTGATTGATGTGAATGCGAAAGGAGCTTTTAAATGGTTATTTAAGCTCCATAATTACTCTGTCGTCAATTAAACAGTCAATTAAAGCCTCATAAAAAAATATTAATGTCGCCTTCTGACTTTTAGTGGACTCTATAGTTTTCAACCACCAACCAGTTCATTTCAACGTCCTCTTCAGAGGAGAAATGAGCAAGGGCTTTATTTTAATTTGATATTTGTCAAAATGAAAAAGTCTGTGGTTTCTTTGGCGCTTTTGTTGTTGGCTTCGGTTCTCGGGCCAAGTTTGTCCACAACACCCTTCAA
Organism: Sminthurinus elegans; assembly: GCA_034698325.1. Lineage (NCBI taxonomy): Eukaryota > Metazoa > Arthropoda > Collembola > Symphypleona > Katiannidae > Sminthurinus > Sminthurinus elegans. The sequence continues at coordinate 11,316 of JAQGBI010000767.1, read as the reverse complement.
CAATGACAATGACAATGACAAGGTCGGGGAAACATTACAAGTACACCCTCTAGAGTCACTCCAGTTAACCCTCTCTCAAGCCACTTCTCTTTGTGAGGGCGTTTCCAAATCTGGGATCGAGAATGGGCAACTCTACCAGTGGATTCCCGTCCGGAAACAACAACAAGAAGAATCTCAATCGGAACCAGTCTCAGCGCCATCTGAGCAACAAATACAACAACAAGTAAAAGAAGAGGAAAATGCCGGAGGATGTCTCAAAATTGGATTTACGCCCTGCCGTTAGTTTTCCCCTAGTTTTCCAACCTTTTCCAGCATATTTCATTTGAGACTTAAAGTTTAAAGTTGATGTTTAACATGTAAAATTTTAAATGCAAAATACGGATGTTGTTTTGTTTTTGGTTTCTGCAGTTGGAAAAGCTCGTTTCCCTTTGAAAAGTGACTGTGGATTCTTCAGTTTCATCTTTCTAAAGGAGGAGGAATGCTCATCATCATCTAGATCAAAACGATCCATTTCTGCGGGGTCAATGTCACTGAGTCATGGAGAAGCCCTCCATTTGTGTCACACCATTCGAACGGCACTACCCACTTCTCCTGAACAAGTCAACTACGTTGCCCTCAAAATCCATGACATTCATCCCCACAACTTCAACTCCCACCAAAGGACTGAGAATGAGAAGGATAATCAAGTTCAAATCCCACATCCATCGGAAAATTGTGTCGCATGGTCCTACAAACCCTGCAGTAAAATACATATATACAAAAAAACTATTCCAATTAAATACTTTTTTAAAATCACCACTAAATTTTGCTTTGTATTTTTTTGTACTGTATAATTTGTACCCGTTTCCTCTTCAAAATCAATTTCCAGTGAAAGAAACACAAGTTGACTGCAATGTTTGGCACAAGAAGGTCAAGTCCACTGAAAAATGCACCCGTTTTCACAGTCAAGATCCCGGTAAATCCTCTTTAATCCTCATTAATATACACAAATGCAAAAAAAAAACGATTTGAATTTTGAATGTCTGCGGAATGAAATAGAAGACAAATAAAAATCAATCCAACTCCAAATTCAATGACAAATGACAAATTTGATAATTGTGTGTGGGAATTTAGCTCATCACCCAAAACACCCACAAATTTCATCACTGGATCCAAAACTGCGGCAAGAGGTTAGTTTATTTTTGAACTTGAAACTAAAATCCCTATATTTTTTAATGATTTGAAAGGACTAAATAAATACCATGTGACTATTTATCAGTAGTTTCCTCATTATCCTCTATTCTCTATTCTCTATTCGTATTTATGAAGGAGATGGTCAGGAATTCTGTAAATCTAAATTTTCCTTCATTTACTTTTCAGATCTCGAGTTCAAGCCTGCCGGAGATGAGCCAAGTGGTCCAATGCCAATCAACTGATTTGATCACAGGGTCAATTCAATGTCACGTTCTTCCTGTTGGAACAGAAATCAGTACAGACAACAGCCATCAACATACGAGAGAAAAACGATACAGTGGACGGACTTTTGGATGTCCCATCGGAATGGCTCGAATCTGCTGTAAATGCTTTTGCTTTTTTTAAAAATAATTTTGATGATTGATGAAAGTAATGATTATAACATATTGTAATGTACAAAGTAATTAGAGCTCGGAAGCGAGTTCATAATAATTGAAACATTTATTTTGCATTGTACATTGAACAGGCTGTGGTATCTTTAAATGTCATTGCTGCTGTAAGTATTTTTTTCACATGGTTCATGGTTCAAATAAATATGAGGATAAAATTTCAAAGGTTGAAATGGATTTTGAAACATACAGTTCAAAATTGGACACTCAAAGTTTAAAGAAATGATAAATCAAATTTGAATTGTAGGTAATCCAATCATTTTTCTCATGTTTTCAGGTTCCACGGGCGGAGGTGGAGGTGGAGGTGGACATCCTCCTCCTCCTGTAACTCATCCTCCTGAAACAGGAGGACCAGATCAACCCAGATGGTGGTGGGACAAAAAATGAAAAAGTTATTCCCGTCATTGGGAATAATTGTCCTTGATTGAAATCCAGTTGAACCCACACTCTCACCTAAGCATACACAAGTATGAGAATTTAGCATGCTTATTTGTGGGAAATAAGCATACTTACTTTGCACTTTTAGCATACCTAGGCATGCTTACTCCAAGCATACTTTTCAATGCTTCCACTAAGTATGCTTCCTATATTTCAAGCATACCTTCAAGCATAACATGAAATGAATATCTTTTATTTGTAGTTAAAAGTTAAAAAACAAAACACATTTATTTTCCTTTTACTCAACTCTAATTTTTGAAAGTCGAAAAATATTTTTCTTGATTCAATTAATGCTTATAAAAATTTGCAATTTGCAATACTCTTCGAAATATTGGTATACATCAAACTAGTACTGTTATTTTCGTATTACATGATAATGAGTTTTAGATGGTTGAAAATAAACAAAATAAATTATTCAAACTATAAACACGAGATGATTTAAACTTGCTTTTTATTATCATTTTAAAAATACAGGTTTTTGTGCTTCTAGTTTATTTAACTTTTTGTTATAGCATGATTTCTAATGTTCTCTGGAATATTTCGGAGAAAATGTCCACTTTATTCTGGATTTTTTGGATCATTTTTTATGCACATTGGACCCAACAGCCGTATTTTGCAACATTACAGTGATTAATTCCTATAAAATAATTAAAATAATTAGTTTTATAATGCACTGAAATTCAATTTCGCCGCCCAAAGCAATATTTTATATTTTATATTTTGTAATCGTCTCACCTCGTTCCAACGTAATGTATCCTTCTTCTCCCCATCCGGTTCCCCATGAATTTTTAATCAGGATCCTGAAATACCAAAAAATAAAAGTAGAATTTTATGTTTGCACCAATTTTTGCTATAAATAGTACATAAAAATGTGATGTTATTGCGTAATCTTACGTTGAGTCGGTGTAGGCAACAGCCATTACTGCGTGATCCACATTTCCTCCACTACACACAAATATTTCAATTATACACACAAAGCTCAAACTGCGTAAAGTTTTTGGGCTAAAACGGGACAATTGAATAAGGTCACTTACTTGGCTTCACAGTGGCCATCGAAAGTACCGCTGCTATAAAATTGCCAATCGTCAGTGCACACAGCAACAGCTGCAAAAATAGACAAAACAAACAAAACATGAGTTTGAAATTACAAATAATTTTGATGTGGCTTTTTGACAGAGTGCGGGATTTTTGAAAAGGGTTGTTTCATGTTTTACCAAGTGGTCCCTTTTGAGCAAGAGCTTGCAACATTTCAGGTTCATCGTCTTCTGTGGTCAAGGCGTACTCGGAAACACTAGCGACCTAAACCAAATACAAATACAAATACAATGCATTTTAAATCCAGGCAGTCGCTGTAAAAGGTTGCTTAGCAACACATTTTGCCTGTTTTTGTACCTTGGAGCGTGCTTTTCTTGAATTACAACTTCCGGCTGACTTTGTTTTGCCAGATGTATAAGCATACTTGTCTTCGCTAGTCACACCCTTTTTCATGTAGTCGAAAGAAGCATACCTAAAAATCATAAAGAAAAACTATCCTCAATGACAAATTTCATAAAAAAATCAATGTACTTTTTAAAAAAAATGTAAACAAACCTACCAAAAACCTCCATTACAACCGCTATTGGAAAAAAAAGATCCACACAGATCCACACACTGACCTAAAATCCGAAAATTCCCTTTACCTTTGATCTTAACAACTCAAATTTATTTCTGCTAAAATCCTATGAAAAACTGAGGAGGATTCAAATTTTGATTCAGCTCTTCAACCGTGGATTTTTACACATTATTCTAATGATAAAAATTGCATGTGGCGTTGCAGTGGCCATGGCATTTTCCGCCACTCGACTTTCCTCCGACGGAAATTCCACAAGGATGTGAGCTGCAGAAAAGGTGAGGTCAATTCGGAACGTGGGGATAAAAGTGCGAGATTTTCATCAGTTTGAACGAATCTCCACTCCCAAATTTGTCATGTTCATCCTGTTCAACACTGGACGACTCGTAAAGTACAAAAAAAAGAAGAATTTAAAATATTTTTATACTGTTGATTTTGTTTTAACGTTTTTGTCAAGGGCCCATTTTTGCCCTTGTTTGTTTACAATGTTTGTTTTCTCATGTAAAGTTGCCAGCCGTGAACATTGAAAGTAAATGTGCAACAAAAAGAGTCATGTAAATTTACTGCTAGTTTATTGTCATAAAATATACTGTTCTTTACAAATGTATTTTGGAAATTTCTTTTCCCAGTGGTTGAGACTGTGAGGATTTTTTTAATTTAAATGGCAATTGTACATTTTTACCATTGACCCAAACGGTTGACCTTGATTTTGACCCTGACTCTGACCCTGAAATTGAGCTGGATCCAAATTGTGGGCACATTTATCAGCATAACTTCATGATTAAATCCAGGAGGGTTCAAAAAATACCCTCCCGTAAGTTTACAAGAACAGTATCAAAACTTTGGTACCACATAAAAAAAGTCGTACCGCAAAAAAAACGCGCTTTTTTCAAACGTGTTTCGAGATTGCACGTCTTTTTTACCTTAGCATTAGAAGGTAAAAGTTAATAAATAATAATTTTAAAATCATAATTAAATTTATAAATAAGTGTCAATAATACATCATCAACTGGGAGGAAGAACACTAACAATAAAGGTAAGCAAATACTCTGTGTACATTATTTTATACTTTAAATTAATAATCAATAAACAAAATAACAATTTAAACTTGTCTCGAATAAAATTGAACGTAATTAAAACTGTTTGTTTCATTATTCTGAATCTGTCAGATGGATAAGGGCAAGAAGAGGAAGAAGAATGAAGATGATAAATGTAAACACTTTTATTTGTTTTTTTTTAAAAAATACTTTACCTTTTTGATATCAAATTAAATAAAAGTACATAAACTTTAAAATTTGTAGTCTTAAATGAAGGTCAGTTTAATTAATTTTTTTATTTTTGTAGTGACATTTGTTTGTCCATATCCGTGTGAAGTCAAATTCAAGTCGTCCTGGCATTTCATGACCCATATAAAGGAATGTGACATATTTCATCAAGTCAAAAATGGTTTCAGTGGTCTAGAACAAGAACAAGATGGTAAAATTATAATTAATATTGAATGCTAAATATTGTGCATTGTAAAATTACTTCATCAATTAGAATGTTTAGACAATCCAATGAAATTGTATTGAAATACATAAAGAATTGCAATTTAAGGATGATCAAGTAATTTTACAATGCACAATAACAAAAAAGAACGTACATGAATTCAAGTCATTCTAATAAAACATGAGGAAACTATAATTTATCAACTTTCTTATCGTGTTTATAATTTATAATTTTGTAGGAAAACATAGATGCATTCCTCCTTGTACAGAAGAGTATGCCCATCATACTAGTCTGTCACGGCATCGACAAAGGTGCCTTGTGCACAAGAAATTTATGGCTGAATGTAGTGGTCAAGACCCTGATGAAGCTAAAATTGAAAGTGAGCATTTTATTGATTTAATTACTGTTCATTTTTCATGTTATTTTATGTATTGGTAGAATTATGGATTTTGTGTGCATTTCAAATGAGCCTTTTTTAGATTTTTCCAAAATGTAGCAAATTTAATACTTAATAATTTTTTTGTGGGAATTTTCATGAAATATTTTTGTTCTGTGTTTTTAAATATTTTATTTTAAAATCTGTTTAAAAGTATGCAATCATTTGCGATTCCATTAATTAGTGATGTATGCATAAAAAATAATTGGAATTGCAAATACATTTTTTTAGCCTTTTCATGTTGTTGGCCTACTTTAAGAAAAATCGGGGTCCTTTTCCAAAAAATCCAGATTTTGTCCAAATTTCAATTTTAAAAATTAAATCAAGTCTTTGTAATTCTCCAAGGCCTGTTTTTTTTTATTTTTTTTAAATGCACCCATTTGGATTTCACAAGTTATCAAACAGCCAATGGTCAATTCTTTGAACCTTGAATGGAAATCAACTCAATATATTTTTTTAATGGATAGAGCATAAAAAACAAAAATAATTGACATTGACAGGACCCTATGGGTCATGTTTGATGACCTGTGACATCCGAATGGGTGCATTAAAAAAAAGTAAAAAAAACAGGCCTTGGAGAATTACAAAGACTTGATTTAATTTTTAAAATTGAAATTTGGACAAAATCTGGATTTTTTGGAAAAGGACCCCGATTTTTCTTAAAGTAGGCCAACAACATGAAAAGGCAAACAAAAGGTGTTTTAGCCGTTTGGGATAACAAATGAACTCCATGTGTACGTAACCATAGCAACCGCCAATATCTAGTGCATTTGCATTCCAAATGGTTCATTTGCAATTTGAATTAATTTTGTTCTTGTTGCATGTATCACTTTTGAATGGCTGTAAACATTTTGGAACAATTTGAAAGTACAAAAGTATCCAAAATACTGAAAGTTTCCTTCTACAAATATTTCAGATAAATTGGTTTGCCTTTGTGGAACAGAGTGTTCAAGAAAAGATTTATTGAGTCGTCATGAGTCCAACTGCAAAGTTTTCAACGATTTTATGGGAACTGACATAAGTAAGTATTTTTTTTGAAAGTTAAAATCGTTTAAACATTTTGATACATGTTGTTATTTTTAAATAAACTAAAAGTCAATACTACGAAGAAATTTTATTCGTTCATTCATTTGGTCCTATCTCCATAGCAACCGGATTAGCCATTATTTTTAAAGCGACAGGGACAACTTTAAAAACATTTTGATTTCCATGGAACCAAAATTTTAGTTTTTGGAAAAGTAGAATTTTATAAAAATTTGAAGTCAAAAAAATTTTGACTCCAGGTTTTTAGTCCACCTTGAAACATTGAAAACCTAAGCCCTGCAAATTCTACTCCAAAATATTAAAAATTCCACTTTTCCAAAAACTGAGATTTTGGTTGTATGGAGTTCAAAATGTTTTTAAAGTTGTCACGGTGACTTTAAATAAAATGGCTAATCCGGTTGCTATGGAGATAGGACATTAGAATAAAACATTTTTTGGTTTTTTAGAGTACTTTGAGTGTATCTGTGGAAAAATCTATGTTAGATCAGATGGCTTACAGCTCCACCAAGTTAGATGTGAAATCTATAGGAAATCCGAAGGAATCACAGAAGAAATTCCAGTTTTTACATGTGTTTGTGGAAACACATTCATGTTTCAAGGAACTATGTCAAGGCATCAAGGCTTTTGTGATGAATATTTAAAAGAAAGTGGGGAGGATCCAAAGGAGAAGAAGATATGCAACGGATGTAACTCAGAATTTCAGTACAATCAAAATCTGAAGAAACACCAACAACGGGCTTGCCCACTTCGAGCTTCCGATCCTAAGTGTTGTCCAAATTGTACTGCCAAAATCTATGGTGATTGGTGCCTCGAATTCCACTTGGATTCTTATTGTTCAAATGTCCATGGTGAAAATTCCCTAGTATGTCTCTGTGGATTGAGAGCTCTAGCTGAAAAAGAACTGGAGGAGCACCAGGAGCTCTGTGCCTTTTCGGGTGAGCATAATTTTAAATTTAACATCTCAGTTCAATTCAATTAACGTTCAAAATAGATGTTTTGGGCCAAAATTGGTGATTTTTTTACATCAGTTAGGAGATTCCGACAAAAGTTGGCTATTTTTATCCGTTGAAAATTGTCAATTTCAATCAGCAGCTGTTAAGTGATGTAATAAATCCCAATTTTGGACTCAAAATAGCCGTTTTTGACCAAAATTTTGAAATTTTTTTGAAAATATGCAAATATGAATAAAAACTTCATACTTTTTCAAGCTCGATGCAAAATGCTCATTTATCCAAAACTTTTAATTTTGTACATTGTGTATTTTTGTAGATAAGCCTAAACATTTTCTTTGCTCGGAGCCAGATTGTGATTGGGTAGCACGGGATAACTTTGATTTAAAGCAACATAAATTAAGACATGAAGCAGGTAAAAATTTAGTACATTTCGTAAATACATTTTATAATTGGTCTTTACATGTAAAATTAAAATGTAAAAAAATAAATATTTCTATGCTCTGTTCTCTTTTCCAATCTTTTAAAAATTGTATTTGTTATTTTTTCAATATCCAGGTTACGTATCTCGTGGTCAAGCCAAAAAATTGAAAACTGATTTATCTTCAAAAACCCTTATTCCCGGAGAGCCAATTTTAGGCCTCCCGAATAAAAATGGTAAGAAATTAAAAATGAGAAAAATGAATTTTATACATGCATTGAAATTTTATGTTTTTCTACATGAATTAATTATTTCTTTTACTTTTCTGTTTTGTTTTTTAAATGTTTAGATAACTTTTTTGATCGGGGACTATTTGTGGGCAATTTTAATGATGAAAACGGAATTTCTGATTTTATTCTTCATAAAATCACAAAAGAGTCCGTTAAAATCACTGCAGGTGTTCAACGTTCGTTTTCGTACTTCCACCACGATAAAAAACTGCCATCGTCCACACAATTTGATTACGATTTATTGAGGCAATCTGGTCTCTTTTTTCATCGTGGACACCTCGCCCCCTCTGGAAACTTCCTGTTGAATCAAGATGAAAATTTTGATACTTTTTTATTTCTAAATATTGCTCCAATGGCTCCATCATTGAACACTGGTCCATGGCTTTGTTTGGAGAATAAAGTTAGAGACACAGCCCTCGAATCCTCCGTTGAATCCGTCACGGACATTTCTGGTCCCATCTGGACACAGATTTTGTAAGTTTTTTTGTTTTAGCACTTTTACACCTTTTTCATTTTTTTTTGCATTTTGTAACCAAGTCTTATAATACTTTTTTTGTGTTTTGTAGTCCTGGAAAATTGTACCCTTTGGTGGATGGAACTAATTTAAAGATGCCGGAAGGATTCTTTAAAATCATAATTGTTGAGTATGAGACTGAAGTGAAAGTAGAGTGTTTCATTCTCCCTAATTATGACTTTGTTCGCAAACATGATTTTTCAGATTACTTGGTAACTTTATGCAAATACAATTTAAAAATTAAACTATAAAAATTTATTTCATGTTAATTTAATTTAAATTCTTTTTCTCCATTATAATATATCGCTTTTGGAGAAAGCATACTTTCTCCTTGGCCTTTTTTATACGCAAATGTTTTAATGAATTCTTGGGCGTCTTTCAGGTAACAATTGAAAAGGTGGAGAAAGAAACAGGAATTACCTTTGATTTTACTGGTGCTGCCAACATCTCGTTCAAAAAACCAACGCTCAAGCAGCTAAATCTTCGACATTTTTTGAAATTAAAGTGAGAAGATTTAAGTGCTTTGCTCTCTTTTCGTCTTGATATTGTATTTAATATTTACAATTTGCATTAATTTGCTAAATATATTGTAACTTTACAAAAATGGTCAACGTATATTTACGTTTGTACTTTTCAATGATTCAATGAATTTTCAATTTTTTTGGTATATTTTCATTTTTCTGTAATTTATATTGATATTATAAGAACGAGTTAAGATTTACTGTTATAAAATGTGTCTACCTTCAAAAAAATATTACTTTCTTTGTTTAAAATTTGATGACACCATAAGAAATTTGTAACATGTGTTTGATCGAAATGCCATGCATTTTTTTGAACGTTAATAAGAATCACATTATATTCAATTTTTCATTAACTTAGGAGATTTTTAGTCAGACTTTTATAAAGCTTAGTTAATGAGGTTCAAATCAATTTGTACTTAGATATAATATTCTATGAACATGTATTTTTGTTTTGTACTCTTACCTTCGATTTATTTGTTTGGAATAAATAAAAAATAAAAGTTAAAAGTTCTAAAGTTTTTGTTCTTGTTCCACTTCGGCATTTCTGCCCTTGAGCTCTCTAACTTAATTCCAAGCACGTTATAGTTAATGTCTGTGAACTGGTTGACTCTCATTTTCCACGTGGATTTACCAGCACCACTACCGAGATTGTGAGCTCCAATAGTGGCAAAAGCGTAGCAATATCCACATTGTCCCTAATATCGTTACCATGGAAACGGAAAAGGAAACACTGATTAAAATCCCTCGTCCTCATCAGAGGAATGTGTAAATTGAGGTGAATTCCAAGCACCTGATTTTTGACGGGAGTGACTTTGCCCTCTTCCTTCCAATCCTTGGAGTCGGCGTTCTCGTCTTGCAATTCAAGGGAAACGCGACGAAGTCCAGAATTTTCAGGGGAAGCGGTAAAATTGAGTAAATTTGGTGGAATTGTTCAGAGGTGAGATCCAGAAACTGATTAACTCCTTTTGTCCACTTGTGAGTTCCGGCTTCAGCTTGGAGATTGTGCTCCGCGATGGCAAGTAGCTTTAAAAACCTCTGTGTACCTAACAGGAGACAACCTACAAAATTGCAAAATTGACACCAAAAATTAATAAAACCATTGAAAAAAATCTCAGATTTTCTATGGCTTTTATATAATAATAATTATTATTTTTACACTCACTTCTTGTTCAGAAAGATCTAAAGTTTTGTCTTTGGTAATGGCGCAGCTGGATTCAAGAGCTCCAATAGTGGCAAAAGCGTAGCAAGATCCACATTGTCCCTATCGTTGCCATGGAAACGGAAAAGGAAACAGAGTTATCAACTGGTTAAAATCCCTCGTCTTCATCAGAGGAATTGAATGTTGTAATGAATTTCACAAGTACCTGATTTTTGACGGGGGTGACTTTGCCCTGTTCTTTCCAGTCCACTGCGTCAGTGTTGTCGTCTTGCAGTTGGAGGGAAACGCGACGGATCCCGGAGGATTCAAGAGCAGCCGTGAAATTTAGTAGATTTGGTGTGTAAATTTGGTGGAATTGTTCAGAAGTGAGATCAGCAAATTGATTGACTCCTTTGTTCCACTTGTGAGTTCCCGCCTCAGCTTGGAGATTGTGCTTGGCGATGGCCAGGAGATTAGCCTTAAAAACCGATTGGCGACTAATTCCAGCTTCGAAATCACGGAGACTCTCTTCATTTTTGTTGAAGAGGCTCTACAAAACAAGTTTAAAATAAAGGTCACCTTTTTGATTTTTGTAATAGGAAAAAAATAGGAAAGAAATTTATTCGTACCAAAAAATTGTTGTAGGCTTTGTCCAAAACAGTGGCGTCATTCAACAGTCCGGAGAGTTCTTGAAGGAGGACGTCAGGGTGTCCACTTCGGCTTCGAACCCCGTCAAACTCTGAGGAAAACACATCCGCCTTCAAAAGGGAATTCCAAGAGGTGGTCCCTGTGAAAAATGTTCAAAGTTGTGGTGAGGAATTTCTAAAATTATTTGCAAATGTTCA
>JAQGBI010000766.1:0-13021 GCA_034698325.1 Sminthurinus elegans | reverse complement strand
TTTGGATATCAACCGATTTCGGCCGAATTCTGGCAGAAACCTGCCGAATTCTGGCGAAAAACGGGCCAAAATTCGGCATGGAAACTATGCTTAATTTCGGCCGAATTCGGTTTTACAATTTTGATGCGGGAGATTGCAATTCGCCCGTCTGTTCATATGTGCACAATCAGCCACCTAGTGTACAAATTTGGAACTCGTCAGTGGCGCAGTCTAGCGGACAAATTTTAAATTAAATTAAAATTTTCAAAAACACATGTGAAGTACACAGTTCTTTAACTTTGGATAGACGAGATTATTTTTTAGTTTAGTCAGCTTCGCTTCCGCGCGCTAAAACGTTTATGCTTTAAAAGAGATATGAAAAAGCCCACCAAGATTATTTTTGGCTCAATTGTTCTTACGTGTGACATTGCCGATTTTGTGGCCTTCCAAAAAGTGGTTCTCCGTACTTGTCATGTCAAGTTTTACATGTAGTCCACTAGAAGCCATTTTCTACAGAGCCACAAAGTTAAATTGATTTTAAAGCGAAGAAGTGTCTAATTGCTCTTTATAACTGAATTATTTTCAAAATGTTACGGAGATAACGAGGCAAAAATTGGAAAATCCAGGCGAAATAAAACAAATCCATCAGAACTATTTTGGTTATCCTTACTTTTTCGGCCGTAAATTGAGCAAAATTTTCCAGAAATACCAGTCGAATATTGTTTTCAAATTTTGATACGCGTTATTTCATACAAATATAACTATTCATACATAATAAAGACAACCTATAGCACATTCGGAAACATGAATGATCGTCATTTCATAAACATCACAAAGTCTGGAAAATTCTTATTGATTTTGCCATTTAAAATTTTGGTAGATTGTGCAGTATCCAGAGGAACATAAATTTTTTGTTATGAGTTACATTGAAAATTTTACGTTACATTGGATACTGTGCAAAAATGCATAATAGCACAAATAGTAGCGCATAACTTAAACTAACGCTTATATTTGGAACTATTGGGACGGTCCAGTCATCTGAATGGTCCCAGTGCACCAAAGAAGATAAATTTGGGGTAGTGACGGAAACAGGAAAAACGACAGGCTCTGAAAGGTTGCTAAAATCCACATTGACTCCTGCATTATATATGTTTCCTAACATCTTCATGAAGCTGTCCAACATTGAAGCAGATTTTAAATCAAACTGCATAAGAATGACATCGAAATTCCTCAAATTTACAAAATTTTGCAGAACGTCTTGGAACGTTTCAGACAATGAAATATCTATCACAATTGCATCGTGAGGCATCAATTGAACCGCTTGGTTGCAAAATTCGGCCTGTTGAGCGTCGTTTTTATAATCGTCAGCTAAATTGTTTAATTCCAGTGTGACAGTGCTAACCCACCTTTTGCTTTTAATTCTATTTTTAAATTTTCCATCCTGATGTTGTATGCATTGAATGAATTCCGGAGAAATGGGTTTCGTTAACGGTAATTTACCCGAGTTGTCTGATAACGAAGATTTTTGCCCGTATATTCCGGTGCCACATGAAGAATGTTTCACGCTTTCTTCTCTATATGGTACAAAAACTTTAGTTTTGGTTGATAATTTGGCAAGTTTTGTGTAGGATTCGTCGAACCATGGATCTTTGGCTGCAGCAACATCAAGTAATGTTTTATGAGCTTCTGAAAGCGTATGTCTTCTTTGGGTAGCCGCAAATAAAGCTTCTCTAGCACTTAACAATCCATCACAGTAGCGACAAAGGATCTCTCCAAGTAAGGTTCCTACAAATATGTCAGGCAGAATGCCTATAGCCGCGAAAGTGTCAACAATTGCGATATGGATAGCTGTAGCCAGTAGGGGTACATTAGAAATATCTAAAGAATGTTTTGTTCCACTTTTCTCAAGGTAAAATTCAAGGTCCTTGCTTTCAAAAAAGCTTTTCATCTTGTTCATTGATGTCCTGAAAACGGTAATTGTTTCAAGAGCTTGTACACCATAACAGCAATCAATGTTAAGGTCACCAAAAATATAACAAACAGGCCTGTCCCGACCTAAAAACTCCTGAACATATATCCTTGATATGTCCTTAATATCTGGCAGTCCAACCAAACCATATCCTCGGAAGCGATGACCTCGTATACTAGTTTTAAAAATTTGGTGTACAAGTCCGATAAACTCTGCGTTGCTTCCATAGGCACAAGCCTGTTGTAGAGATTTGTGCAATCCAAGTTCTGTTCGACCAGAAAAAGGTACAAGAACGGGAGCTTTTAACGGACCATAATTGGTCTTAGGGTGATTTGCAGCATGAAGGATTGCATGTGCACTCGTTCCTCCTATAATGTCAGTAATTGAAAGACCGTACTTTAGAATTTGCTTCCAAAATCAGCTTCAATCTTGAGTTGCAGTTTATTATTCTTGACACTTGAATTTATTTTTACACCGAATAAATGAGGATTGCATGATAAAAAGTATTTAGCGTTGCTGAATTTCTTACACTTAAACTACTTACCCAGCCCAAAGCTACTGATACCGATGTATCCGTCTCTCCATGTTTTCTTCTCTGTGATAACCTCAATTCCTTCGTGAAATATGTGCTTTGTGTCATCGGAGGGTTTTATAAAATGCAAATTTGGTGCGATCTGTAAAGTGTAAAACAAGAAACTATTCTTCTTTAGGCGCTTAATGCATTTTTCATTCAAAATAAAGTTCCTATAGCTTGCATTCACCAAGAGCCCTAATATACGTTTCGCATTTTTGTGGGCAACTGGAGACCTAAATCAATGATCTTGACTTCAATCTAGTATATTTTGGCTTATATAGAAGCCAAATAACAAGCCGTTGCTAACGCAACATTTATAAATCTATTCAAACTTGAAAATGTCTTTCAAAATTGACTGTGGGCCGATTTTGCATTCTAATTTCACAAAACTTAGTCAACATATTCTCTAGGTGCCCTTTGTCATAGAGTACCTATCAGAACTTTTGAAAAAGTGTGGAAATTGTGGATTTTTGTTCTGAGTTCTGAGCAATATGATTCTGTTCGAGATTTGACAGGCTTGCGCGCAGAAATAACTTTATATTTTGCACGTGGCTTTCTGTTATTTATCTGGTCAATATTCCGTCTAGAAGTTTTTGTCCTCGGTATTTTGGCACTTACTGTATCACTAAATACGAGTTTTCATTGTATTTGTACTAATTCAGTTTAAAATATCGTTGCCATGGATATTGAAAGTCTTTCGCGAGTTGCAGTAGTTTTGATGGAAAACGCGACATTGAGTGAACAAAAAGTCAGACTGTGAAAGCCAAAAAAATAATAATGTTTGTACTACAGTTTTTAAATTCCACGAGGCTACTCAAAATGTATGAACCTCAGAAAATGGTGGATGATAAATTAGCTTTTTCAGACTAATGTTTGGCTTGAAATACCATTGCATTTAAAATGTGGTCAAATTATACTCTTTTATGACTTTGACCACTATACCTCTTTTACTGGCTTAACTATTGTGGATTTTGGCGAATGCAGAACAAGTCTAAAATTGTCAAAATAAACTAGAGTAAAAGATATATAATTCTATAGGCGATTTCAAAAGACAGATAACAAGGGATTTTTGATATGTGCCAGGTTATCATGCGGCTGAGTCCAAATCTGGTGACAAAAAATTCGGCACATCTCCAAATGGCTGGTTTTATTTGTCTAAAGTTCTACTTGGAGTAGTCTTTGGGCTAGTAGGTAACACTTTTAAACAAATAAAAGAGCCATTTGGAGATGTGCCTAATTTTTTGTCCGGAACCTCAGATTTGGATTCGGATTTTGGTAAAACTGTAGTTACGCAACCTCTAAAGCTAAAAGCTGGTGATTTTCTAAAACACTTGTTTTCTATCTTTTGAAAGCACCTATAGCATTCTGTATCTTTTACTCTCTTTAATGTATATTGAAATCGAATATAGGCAAACCTCTTGCTCTTGAATTGATATACAGAGCTTTGCAATTCCACAAAGACCAGCAGCAGATTCGGCGTGACCCATGCAACTTTTGGTAGATCCAACTAATAAAGGCTGCTTTCGGCTTTTATTTTTACAAAAAAAGCTGGAAATGGCCTGCAGCTCTGCACGATCCCCAACTACAGAATTTTACATACCGTTTCTTATTTTGAGAAATAAGCCACGTTTGAGCAGAAGAGCATGATCTTAAAAACCGCGCAAACCGCCATTTTAGAACAAAATACATTAGCTTGACAAGCTGAGCAGATCGCTCTCTTGTGATACAGATATTTCAAGTGAAGTTTACGAGCCAAAATCTTTAAAACACCAGCCGGGCCAAACTGTGGGCAGCAGAAATCTAAAGAAGTGAGTGTAAAAAACACAAAAAGCTTTCGGTTTTTTCGACCACCAGTTCATGTTTTTCATCATCTTTCTGCTTGGGATTTACATTCATTATTGCAAAAACTTTCTCCACTGTCAAGACTATTTGCTTCTCGGGTTTTTACTCATTTGTTTTTAACACGATAGATTTGACAGTCAACGGTGTGATTTTTAACCGTCGACTTTTTGTCGAAAAATAATGACAATACTAATTATTATTGTAGTCCAAATTCATAACCCACGAAAGCTTTCTCAAGATGCAAATTTTTCCCGTTGAGCTTGTGAAATGCACAAGATTTGAAAACTGAATAGTAAAACCGAATTAATAAATTCAAAAAAAATATTCACTCTGTGAGGATTTCATATCGCCTTCAAAGCAAAAATGCTTTAGGCTCCGGAAGCGAAGCTGCTTATCAGATTAATCATCCCCGAAACATTCAAAGCCCAAAAAATTGCAAATTCCTGCACATTTTCATGTCGCAAAACCAAAAGAGACCCCTCACTAATCATTCAACTCCATTAAGCTGCTCTTAGTTAGTTGGCAAACATGAGTACCCATAAAAATGTCCACTAGTCACTGCATGTTACAAACACATTGCGCACAGACAGACAGACGGACACGAGTTTTCCAATACTCAGCTTCGCTTCCTAAAAACTATAACTAAAAAAACTGTAACAATAACTGTAAAAATACTTCCATACGTCAATTAAATTTACAGCTATTCCACGTCTTCGCAACAAGACAGGAAGACTGTCAAAAGTTGCCGTGAATTTTTATTTACGCAATTAACGTCATAAAACTCGTTCCAGAGAACAGCCAAAGGAATATGTAGGGCTCATTAAACCAAAATCAGAAGAGTTTTGACCTCATGGTAACAACATTCTTAGTCTACTTTTCCATGCTTAAATTCTATTGTGAAAAGTACCCAAAGAAAAATCAGTAAATCCTTTTGAAAGCCTCTAGTTACAGAACAAACATTGGTAAATCTTTACTTTTTTAAACGGTGTATTTAAAACCCGCTGACTTTTGTACAGTAATTAGAGGCTTTTGAACGGCTTTCTGATTTTTTCAGTTTTGTCGCACCTGTTTGACGCTACTGATTTTTTAAAGGTTTTGCTTTTTAAATGCACTGGAACTTATTACTGGCTATAAACTTGTTTCAAAAATATTTCACTAAGCCTGTAATTCAATAGATTGTCCCATATTTTGCCGACACTATATTACGTGTTCAAATTTTAGAGCGTGCCTAACACACAAAAGTCGAATTCACAACCAATCACAGACCAATCAAATTTTTCGTGAAAACTACCGACACCAATCACATACCAATCAAATCAGTCCCGAGAATCAGGGCTTTTAAAATTAATTTCCAAAATAAAGCACACGTGGTTGGCAATCACAGACGAGTGTCTTAAGAAAAAAGCAAACAAATTAAAAGTGTGCCCACTAAAACCAATCACCCACAAAATTGCCGAATCAGAAGCCAATCGCGCATTAAAATTTCAAACAACAGACTAATCACTGACAAGAGCTCCCATTTTAACACCATTCCAAACTCTGCACAAAAATGTGCAAACTCAAAACCAAACATATTCAAACACCTTATAAAAAGGCAATCAAACAGTAGCTATGTTTAAAAGACCTAGAATCTAAAAGTTTCCTCTAACGACCAGCTACACAAAACAGCAGATTTCCAAAGCAACCTTCAGCATAATGGCATTGTACCTATGGCTTATCATTAACTTGTTAAAGCTATTGCTGGAAAATGCAACCCGAGTTTCATTCTGCATGATTTCACCCGCTCGTACAACAAAATTTTAGTAACTACGACTATAACTAAAATTTATTTTAAATACACCAGCTTTGAACAGGGATAAAGACCCGTTGTTGGGTGATGGTTTTTTTATCAGGCGCTTCAGCGTAACTAGGTTTTTAGTTTGCACGTTGTTATGCCATTTACCTGCAGTCAAGCAAGGTTCTGCGTGATTGGTGCTACAATTGGCTTTTGAAGCGTGATTGGGTGTTATTGTGAGACTTTTCTTGAGGCTAAAATTGGCGCTTTTATGCATGATTGGTTTTTGATTGGGTGAATCTGTGGGTGATTGTTTTTAGTGGGCCCACTTTTAAAGTGTTTGCTTTTTTCTTAAGACACTTTTCTGTGATGGCCAACCTCGTGGGCTTCATTTTGGAAATTAATTTTAAAATCCCTAATTGTCGGGACTGACTTGATTGGTCTGTGATTGGTGTCGGTAGTTTTCACGAAAAATGTGACTGTTTGGTTATTGTGGTTTGTTGTGAAGGTGATTTTTGAGAGTATGTTTTAGGCACTTCCAATTGTACAGTGCAGTTTTTACAATACTATTAAGGTTAAGTGTAATAACAGAGTAAGATGATATAGAAAAGATCGTCGTCAAAAATTAAAGTTACAATTTCCCATTTTAAACTTCTTCCGAATATCTGTGAGCACATGTGCGCAAAACAGTGGGACATTATATTGTCATTTGACCCCTCTAGAACGGGTCAAAGTTGGTCATTTTTTTTTGGATTTCCAATATTAATATGTTTCACATATTTCACATAATATTTATTATAATGGTTTCTTATGGTGATACCAACTTTTTGCTACTAACTCACTTATCTCTAGTATTTGAATATGTTGTTAAAAATTACAACAATAATTGATATTTTAAATATCTAAGGTGAATGAGTTGGTAGCAAAAAGTTATTAAGATAATTAAATGGGACTAGCTGCGTAGTAAGTACTACGACAAACAACAAATTGTAGTACTTTTATGTTTACAATTTTTCAATTGTAAAATGGATTTTTACGAAAAAACTTACTTTGTGTATACATTTAATACCAAAGTAAATTATTTACGTGACCGCAGTTAGTTGATTTCTGTTAAAAATTAAAGTTGATTACAATCACTCACACGCAACACAAATTTAAACAAGTGAAAAAAAATCATCCGATTTGAACTTCCCGGAGAAAAGTGTGTGTGAGCCATCCTTGTAGTGATTTTAAATTATTTTAAGTATGCTTAAAACTTTTAACTGCAATTAACTAACTAATTGTACAACTACGTAATTTCCTTATAAACAGAAAAATCCAATATATATCATGGTGTTTATTATATACTTGTTTAAAAATACGCAAAAATTGCAGCTATAAAGTTTTCTACATCATATACCTCTGGGAAGGCTCTTAACAATGCCAGAGTGTCGAAAAACTCAGGGTTTTTCATTTTCAGTGGGTTTTGGGGTAATTTGGGTTTACTAGGGAATTGGGGTTTTCCTATCAAAAACCCAATTACCCACACCAAAAACCCAGTGGGTTTTTGGGGGTTTGATATGGGCTTCTAGTGTATTTATGCCAACATCACCATACTTTTGTCATAAAAGTACCAAATGGCCATAGGAAAAACCCCAAATCCCAATTCCTGACTGGGTTTTTGAATACTCAAAAAACCCGTCAAAAGCCGAATTCCCCATTTTCATGGACATCAAGTTAGCCCTGAGCCCTAAGTGCGGCTAAAATGTCAAGCTCTGAACTTTTTTTTACCCAAAATGGCTTCTACGCCCCTCCCCACCGATTTTGGGGAGTGGCCTAAGTGTTTCCACACATGAGCCAGCTCAAAAAATTTCAAAAACTATGTCAAAACTAAAATGACGTTTTCAGCCCTGAACTTTCTGTTCATACAAAACTTGCATTCTACAACTCAGGGCTAACTTGACATTTCTAGCCCTGAGAGTTTTTAAGTGAATTATCAACATAGCTGCATAGGGATGACCTCAAATCGGCTGGCGTGTTTTTTGGACTGGCTCATGTATGGAAACTCTTAGGCCATTCCCCAAAATCGGTGGGGAGGGTCGTAGAAGCCATTTTGGGTAAAACGAAGTTCAGGGCTAACTTGACGTTTTAGCCGCACTTTGGGCTCAGGGCTAACTTGAAGTCCATCCCATTTTCCCACTGCCCAGCAACTATGAACAATACGACATAATGGGTATGCGTACGAAAAGTTCCAGTTCCATGTGCTTCTAAATAGTGTACGTGTCTAGGGTCAACTCCGGCTTTTGAGTATACTGTTTTGAAGAGATCTTCCTGAGCTTCGGCTGCTGGAGCAGTAAATCCCAATTCCTTTATTTTTAAATAAACAAAAGTCAACATGTTGCAAAAATTTTCTGTGCCACAACATCAAAATTTGTTAGCGCTATGTCTTGTGCTGGAGCCAACAGCTCAGTAAAAAAAGCGAGGGCCACGATGTGGTACTCGCATCTTTTAACGGGTTGTGCTTACCGGAGCCTCATTTTCGTATGACAGCTAAACTTATCCCGGGATAAATTTGCAAAATTCATATTGAGCCCTGTGTTAGCCCCAGGACAAGTTTTGTATTCTCAAGCCAAAAGCTTACACAACAGGGTGGTTCATTTTGAGCAAAGGTTTAAAAAGTCAACGGGCAGTTGTCTCAAATAGAAGATACACCCATGTAGTTTTTCTATGCCCAATATGAAGTAAATCAAAAAATGTTTAGAGGTGGCCCGGATAATCCGATAAAATCACGCCCACCGTAAATGTTTAAGTATAGTATTTTCAATGAAAAATGTCAATTTTATGCATAATGTTTTTATTATTTTCAATAAAAACCTATCAAATGTGTACTTAATCGTCAGGAAATTGCACAAGGATATTATAAAGGGTATTCTAAAATGTACAAACCCGAAATTCGGACTTTCAAGGCATTAAAATCCGAAATTCGGAAAAAGCCATGCTTCGGGTTATTTAAGCTCCAAATCGGGTTGAAGGGGATTAAACATCGTGTTTTAGTTTATTTGACAGCCATAGAGATAATTAAGTAAATTCTTGTACACTCAAACTGCATGTGTGAATAGGATTCTTGAACTATCCCGTAAAAATCTATGCCATGAACTTTTAAAGTATTGCATTCAAAATACACCCGCTTGGGTAACGTGTTACTGAAAAAGTCGAGGGGTGCCTAAAACACAATCACAACCATCACATTCACAACAAATCACAATCACCAAACCAATCACGAACCAATCACAACCAATCACAACCAATCACATTTTCCAGAAAAATTCGGTAAAAATGTAAAAACCAATCACAGACCAATCACGAACCAATCACGCCAGTCCGGACAATCAGGCCTTTCAAAATTAATTTTCAAAATTTAGCACACGTGGCTGGCAATCACAGAAAAGTGTCCCATGACAAAAGCCAACACATTGTGAGTGCGGCCACCTAAACCTATCACCCATGAAACCGCCCAATCACGCATAAAAGTGCTCAAATACGCCGTAGTTACATTAAGTGCGACCTTTTAGTGTGCAACCTGCGACCCACATTTGTTGCCAAATTTATTTATATGTGCCCCCATGGGTCGCAGGTCGCATGTATGGTCGCAGGTCGCACGTAGGGTCGCAGGTCGCATGTATGGTCGCAGGTCGCACGTAGGGTCGCAGGTCGCATGTAGGGTCGCATGTGTGTATAAATGCAGCGTTTATTTAGTAGTAAAGTATGACTTATAATATTTCCGACCCACAAAAGATAACAAATGGCCCATAAAACAACAAAGTGACCCATAACATTTTGACCCATTAAAATATAACATGTGGCCCACAAAATGTAACATTTGACCCACAACCTTTTTTAAAAAATCTGACCCACAGAAAATAACATTTGACCCACAAAATATAAAAAAACGACCCATAACATTTCGACCCACAAAAATTCACGTGTTGCCCACAAAAAATCACAAACGACCCATAAAACATAGCATTTGACCCACAAACTAAAATCAATGCCTGGCAAGTTCATTTTCTAAAAAACTTGCTTTCTCATTCGAAAAAGATTTAGTTAATTTAGTTTTAGGATTTAGTTTGTTTTAACTGTTGAGATTTTAATTGTAATCATAATTGTACCCGGTGTTATTTTGCAAATTTTCAATTTACATGTTACAAAGTAAAACTGACCAATGTTCAATAAAAAATTTATCCATTTAATAAAGAAAATACAGATTTTGAAATTTCTTTGGGCTTCAAAAACTAAAATACTACGTTTATTTTATTAGCATGCCGGTTTACAGAATTGGAGCATAAGAAACAAAATGACAGCAATAACTTTCTTTGTATTATTTCTTATTGCATAGAAAACGGAGGGACTTGTTGAGCTTTTTAGTATAAAGCATGAAAAATTCTAGTGTTATAAAACAAGCATTTAAGTTTTTTTTAGCAAATAAACTTGCCAGGCATTGATTTTAGTTTGTGGGTCAAATGTTATGTTTTATGGGTCGTTTGTGATTTTTTTTGGGCAACACGTTCGTTTGTGGGTCGAAATGTTATGGGTCGGTTTGTTATATTTTGTGGGTCGAATGTTATTTTCTGTGGGTCAGTTTTTTTAAAAAAAGGTTGTGGGTCAAATGTTATATTTTGTGGGTCAAAATGTTATGGGTCACTTTGTTATGTTTTATGGGCCATTTGTTATCTTTTGTGGGTCGAAATGTATTTATTGCTGTAAAGTATTCGCAATTATTCCCCAAATATTCCTGTGTACTTTTGACCATGACAGGTTTTGAATCATGATACCAATAAGGACTGCAGCTATCGTGTGCTCAAAATCAGCCTTTTTTCATTACCCTGCAAGGACCAAATATCAAGTAGCTATCCTTCAATGGGTATGGTGAGGTTCGCAACAATCTTCATGATATTTGAAGCCCAAAAATTACCAAAAGAATTTTTCGGGAAAACGTGATTGGTTGTGATTGGTTCGTGATTGGTTTGGTGATTGTGATTTGTTGTGAATGTGATGGTTGTGATTGTTTTTTAGGCACCCCCAAAAGTCGAGACTACGCTGAAATTACACTGATAGCCGCCGAAAAAATCATTTTCCCCGTATTCATTTATTTAATACCTTTTTCCCATCAGACCCCGAACGCACTTTTGTAACAGTAAAATATGAGCGGCGGGCATGTTCTCGTTTCTGAAGTAAAATAGCTACCACAGCTTCGCTACGGGCATATCCGTCTCCTGAAAACATACACAATCAGCAAGACATAACTATATATATTGCATGTACAAAATAATGAAGGAGATGTTACTTCAGAGGGGGTATGTAAAAATATAAGAATGACTGTTATCTGATATGAATAATCTTATGGGAGTCATGGAGTTATCTCCACGACTCCCACTTGAAGTTATGGGAACTTGTTTTAACTTAGTTTCAAATTTCCCATTTACGATGTCTTTCTTCTATCGTTTTGTCTTTTTGTCATACAGGGTGAGGCGCTTAAAACGCAACGTGTTCCAGGGGCTCTAAGTTATCGAAGGAGCATCCGATTTTCACAAAACATTGACCTATATACTAGGGAATTTAATTTTACGCCCATTAAGCCATATATCGTGTCAATGCAGCGCCCCGTTCAATAGTTGGAGCAGTTTTTCCATCCAGCCTCAAAAACTCGTTTAAAATGTTTTGTTATTTTGTAAGAAAAAATCCAATTCCCGCAAAAATCACTCCATAAACTCCACAACCAACTTTTATTTCTCCAAATTTCATGGAGATTCCAAATCTGTGCTAATCGTAACAAAATTCTGCCGCGCTCACCCTGTGCAGCCCTGGACGTCAGACGGAAAAGTTAAAAAAATCAAAAGCTACAAAAAAAAATTTCAAGTTTACTAAAAATTTGGCAATTTCAGTAACCCTATTCTAAAAACATTTTCCGTCTCAGTATTTGTTTATCTGAATATTTCTTCAAATTTGAGCTCAATATCAACAAGATCGGATGAGGATTTCGGTAGTAGTAGTGATTTTTCCGAGCCGCGTTACAGTCTATTATTTTAGAAAGTGCACCGAAACTATTTCTAGCGCTGGCTAAATTGGCGTGCTACGATTCTAAGGATGATGCCACAATATTAATGATGACATATTTGGAAACTAGAAGAAAAATTCTATCTTATAATGACTGTGATTAAGAATTTGAACAATGCTATAAACCGCTGCACGCCAATTTAGCCAGCGCTAGAAATAGTTTAGGTGCACTAGAATAGACTGTATGTGTTATCAACACAAACATGTCAATTCCTTACCATGACTTATGGAAATGCCCAAAAGTACCACAATTTGTGTCCGATCTTGACAATGATGGCCTCCAATTCACGAATATGAGTGGTAGTTGTAGTCAATTTATCGACAACAACGCGGAATTCCAAACTCTGGATTTTTTCGGTCTCGGATCATAAAAGTCGGAGTTTGGAGAATTCCACGACAACAATGAACGAGGTGCTGAGGAGCAACCCTTTCTCAACAGTTGTAGCCCATCACTAAGAAAATCCGACTCGAACTGGAGTGGTGATGATGGGAGCGAGTAGTTGTAGCCAGCACTTTTTTAAATCGTCAGCACCATCACCATTTTCATGGAATGTTCTTCATCATGGGCTTTTTGGATCACAATTGAACGTGACAACAACCTCCAGTTTTTGTTTTGCCCCCATCGACCCACCACTGGAAATCCCGAGTGAAAACTTGGAACACGTTGCGTTGTAAGCGCCTCCCCCATGTATACTCTATTCATTGCTTGCCCTTGAAATAATATGAGTCGACATTGTGTGATATCATTTTGGTGTCTTTTTGGTCCAAATTACCATCAAATGACATTTAC
>JAQGBI010000765.1:0-13023 GCA_034698325.1 Sminthurinus elegans | reverse complement strand
ACGTACTACGTACTTCAGGCACACGACAGCTATTTACATAATGACATAGTTAGTCAAAGTAAGTAGATTATTCAAAGCTCAACTGTTTATGTTAAGATGTGTGCAGATGAGAAAATTATGCTATTCATTTATGCAGCATGAAT
Organism: Sminthurinus elegans; assembly: GCA_034698325.1. NCBI lineage: Eukaryota > Metazoa > Arthropoda > Collembola > Symphypleona > Katiannidae > Sminthurinus > Sminthurinus elegans. Next base: position 12,880 of record JAQGBI010000765.1, on the reverse strand, counting down.
TTTTTGTACAATATTAAATGATATTTTCATATTTTTATGCATGTACAATGTACAACATTTTTTTATTTTATTTCTAGATAAGTATATGCATTTTTTTATTGCTCTTTGGAATATTTGGTGGCCCTTAAAAGGACCGTTGATGTTGTTTTTGTTGTAAATTGATCAGATGTTGGATCATTTTTAATAAGGTCAATAGATTTAACCTCCGAATCCGTAGAGGGTTCTTCCTTGTCTCTTGAGAGCATAAACCACGTCCATCGCAGTCACCGTCTTCCTCTTGGCGTGTTCCGTGTAAGTGACAGCATCTCGGATGACATTTTCAAGGAAAACCTTGAGAACACCTCGAGTCTCCTCGTAGATCAAACCCGAAATACGCTTCACACCTCCACGACGAGCCAGACGACGGATGGCGGGTTTTGTGATACCTTGGATGTTATCCCGCAGAACTTTCCGATGCCGTTTTGCTCCTCCTTTTCCCAATCCTTTTCCTCCTTTACCACGACCCGTCATTTTTCAACACGAGTTTTGAGAGAGTGAAATTGAATGTGCACAGCCAAATGCAGAGAACGAATGATCAACAGAAGGGAACAAACTGCTTTTATATACACACACACAACCAATGCCGACCTCACAGCAATCCAAACCTCATCCACTCTCTTTGTGCTTTGTCCATGTCTCGCGTTACCCCTTTTCCCTTCACTTTTTACTCCTTTTACTCACACACACACACGCATTTATTCATGTTTCATTCACTTTGCATAGCTCAAATCAGACGTAAATAAAATGTCAATTGACAAAAATTATCTGTACTTTATTCATGTTTTGGCTCATAATTTATAATTTACGCATCCAAATTAAAACATGCCTTTTAAAATTGATCATATATTATAACCTATACTTGTGACTATAGTTTCAACATGTAGCATTTTTTGTTTTTACGTGTAATTTTTAGGTATTTATGATATTATTCTGTGTTTTCTGATGCTAGTTCATTTTCATTATTGCTTCTCCCATTTCATTTTTACATGTGCTTATTCCGTATGCATACACTTTCTCAACCACCTTAAAACAAATCGTCCTAGTTTATTTATCATTTATTTCTCAAATGTAAACGTCTTCCTCATAAAGTTCACATTTCACATAATCTGTATCCAAGGTAACAGAATTTTTTTTTGCATTACCTGAAAGCAAATCACCATGGATACATTTTTAGCCTATCAAAGAAAGACGATCATATTTAAAATTCTCATCAATTTACAGAATATTATGTGTAAATATGTGGAAACAATTCCTGACCTATGTCTCTTTGTAAATTGGATATTATGGTCTACAATATGCATTTTAATAAATAATGACAAAATTCATGAAAAGATTTGTAGTTGTATTTTATGTTTCCATAAATTTAAGTAAAATGATATGTGCATATTTGATGCCTGTCTCTCCATTGTTTGTATTTATGGTTTTCTCAATAAAATCATGACCACACTATTGAATTAGAATCATTGGCAAAAACAATATTTTTTCATTTTATAATCATCTACACAAAAACTTTGATTTCCGTATAAATTCGTTCGACTGATTTCTTTTGAAATAATCCAACTTCCATTCGTTTCCCTAGTTACAGTTGCTTCAAACTTCAACCCTTCAAACTTCAACCCTTCAAACTTCAACCCTTCAAACTTGGCATCGCTGGGACTCACAGTCAAAGAGATGGAGAATGTCACTGGCTCCTTATTTTTTAATTTTTCTAAATTAACCGAGTCCAAAGTCTTCCCATTTTTCGATTCAAGAACTTGCGCCGAGTCCACTTTTTGAAGGGTCAGTTTTCTGCACTGTGGAAAATTTAGAAAGAGTTTGTTAAGGAAACTGACCACATTTTGAGCAGCTTCCTCCACAAGTGAATTATTCCCAACTGGAATTTCTTTCATCTGAGTACAAACGCAAAAATGTTGTGAAATCTCTGCGTCCTCACAATCTCTATCCAGAGGAACTGGAAGGAATAAACTGATTCCACGAGATTGGACTTTCCTCTTTGACATTTCCAACTCCCTTTCATCTATTTTCTTTTCTGATACGCTTTGTAAATGGAGTAAATCTACAAGAGTTTCATGGAAATCAAAGTGAGTCGTCAGTCTTTTTGAATTGAGTTTCAAGTTGTTCATGGCTTTTTTATATTTTTGTCTAAACCAGGGAGGAAATGTGAAATAGAGAAGTGGCATTCGATCCTCAATTTTTCCGTGCGGAGTATTTCTCAAGTCAGCCCATCGCGAGCCGTGATCACTAGCTAAAATGAAAACTGTGTCATTTAAATATCCGCCATTTTGAAGCCATTGGATGGACTCGAGAAGGATTTTGTCCCCCAGAATCCCGCCATTTATGTCGTCATGAAAAAGAGAACATGCCCAAATGAATTGGAAATAAGGACGACTTCTCTGCATGTTAAATGCCATTTTTTTCATGAAATCCAGTAGCACTTCAAATCCAAGTCGTGGACCCAGACACCAATTCGTATTCACATAGTGACCGTGTCCAATCACAGAGCTCATTTGGGTCATCAGAGTGTTGTAATAAAAGTCCACTGGAGGAGCTCGAAAGCCTTTGTTCAAGTATTTGAAGTTTCCAAGCTCAATGCTGTCCTCGCCATACGCCGTCATGTAGTTTTCCCTTTGATATTTCTTCCAAATTAGTGGACAGTCGTCGAAAGGCTCATATCTCGTCGAGTGACAAATTTTCCGAACCTCCGACTCATTTCGACCCATCAAAATGGCAACTAGAAAGAAAAAAACCCATCATTTTTGAAAAACCGCCAAATCCAAAATTTTCCATAATAATTATTATTAATAATTTTAAAATTCACCTATATTTGGATAGCTGTTGTCTCCAATTTTGGTATACCCGCTCATTCCAACCGCCGATAAATTTCGGGTCAAATAGCCAAAGGTCAACGGCATGGTTCGCTGGAAATTCATGTGACTCGTGGAATCCATCCCCAAAACAACCACATTGACTTTTCTGGGCTCTTTCTTCTTTGCCGCCTCTTCATCTTCTTCGTACAAATATTTCTTATTGTTGAGATTGGCGTGAGCCGCAATGAACTTTGACCTTTTGCTCGAGGGCGTGAAGCCAAAAAAGTCAACCGTGACAATTTTTCCATCTTTGCGGCAGACGATTTGTACAAATTCTGAGTCAGGCGGAGTCACTGCAGTCTCTTCTTTTTTTAAAAATCTACATTTGCTTGTGTACCTAAAATTCACATATTTTTATAAAAAAGGTCAAAAGGTCAAATTTTCATTTCCGCCATTTTGTTTTTTGTTTTACATTTGATTTACCTTATTTTACTCTCAAATTTCCCTCTATGTGCAAAAGAGATGTAGCAACAATTTTTGTAGTTGTATTTACTGGGATCTTCCACTTTTAGGATTGTTCCGTTCAGAGTGGATTTGAAAATTAGCGGATGCTCCTTTTGACAGTTGCCTCGGTTTGGGGCTGGATTGCCAAAGAATTTCAAGACGTCCTTGTCAAAAGGGTTCAATTGAGGGAAATGACACGTGACTTTATTCTCCTCCTCCGTCTTTTCTCCACCAGATGGCTCACTTTCATTGTTATGATTGGTCAAAAAATCATTTGTATAATTTGTATTAAGTGGACTACTGCTGATTTTATTATTATTCTTTATTTCTTCTTTGTTTTCCTCTCCATGATATTTTTTGGAGGTTTGAGTTAAATTCAGACTTCGAAAGGACACATAATTTAGAAAGAGGAAACAAAAGAGACAAATGCAAGTCAAAATGGCATTTGTAATCATTTACAGGATTTTTTTTCTTTTGTGATTATTTTTTATTGAGGTTTTCCTCCTGTCACAATTTTGTTTTCATTTGTGTCATTGACGTCCATTTTGCAACAGATTCTATATTTACTTTTGGTTTCACTGGTTAAATTATTGTGTCTAGTGTCTGCATATTTTGTATTTTGCATTGTTGCCATTCAGTTTTAAATGCAGTTGAAATTAAAATCCAAAGTGTGCCATCAAACATCAAACATTCAAAAATACACATACTTTCATTGTCATTCTCTTGCCAAATGCTGAAGTTGTAAGCGACCTCCTTTATTTTTGTGTGTATTTAGCATTTAATTGAGTCTAACTTGAGGAAAATGAAGTCACAATTTAACATTAGTCGCAATACACAAAATGAGGCAAAATTTCGTCATTTACAAAGAAACACTCAACTTTGGATTTGGATTTGGAGAAAATCCATCAAGTCAATGACTTTTCTTTCAGGATTTTGCTCTCCAATTTCTAACTTTGAATAAACTAGGAAAATAAACTTTTGAACTTGGATCAATTTAATATTCAGCATTTTAACTCGAATGAAGTGAACAGAGCAAAACTAGAAATCGAAATCAAGCCAAATTTGAAACATCGAAACTTAGAACTTTGAGAGAATGAAGATGAAATATTTTCTGTCTTGTCAACTTTTGGCATTTTTTACCATCCTCGAGATTTCAAATGGTGAGTAACAATTTACAAAATAAAGGAGCAAAGAAGTAATATTTTTGAGATTTATGATTTTTCTAAATTTTTCATGTTTTTACAGCCCTTTCCTGTCACGACTGCAGCTCCAAAAAAGATGATACAATTGAAACTTGTGACCCCTTGCCAAAACGTAAATTTTCTATAGAATTTGAAAAAATTCTAACATTTTAAATAAAAACGTTTCCTCAATTAAAAAATGATTATTGAATTTTCAGACTTGATCCAAACGGACCCGGACATTTGCAGCACAATCAAATTGGAATTGACATTGGCGCTGGAATTTGAAAAGAAGCCAGTGACTCTTTATATTCGAAAGGGAGAAAAGCGGAAGTCGGCGGGTGGGATTTCAGGTACACCCGGGGAAAACTGTCACACATTTTCCTTTGACGACATGATCATCTACTCCAACCTTGTTAATGAGTTGACGAAAGAGGAGGCTAAAAATGGGAACGTCACCATTTTACATGGAGAAAAATGTAAGTGTAAATCGGAAAGGTGTAACCGGGAAAGTCTGGTCAAGCAACACCAAGCCGCAGAAGGTAAATCAAATATTCCCTAATAATTTAAAAAACTATCAAAATTAACTTTGTGTTTTAAAATGGCCACAACTAATTACACGTGTTTTGTATTTATTTTGAAAAAAAGCTGCCGCTCACACATCCGAAGGAACAAAAACTGCATCTTTCATCCTCCTGACTTTAATTTTATCAGCTTCAGTTTCAGTATTTCAACTTCCACGCCTGTTTTACTAATTAATTAATTCAAAATACTAAATAATAATAAAAAAATGCATATTTATTAAAGTTTATTTATTTGAAAAAAATGCTCAACTGTTCATTGAGAAAATCTGTGTTTATTTATTTAGTATTTAATAATATTTAGTTTACATTTACATTTAAAAGTTACTCAAGATTCAAGCGGTCCATTGATCAGAATATTGCTCACTGGAACTGTTTTTCCTCGTTCGCTCACTTTCAGCTTTTACCGGCCTTTTCTTTGGAAATCCTCCAGACTGGAACAAAAAACAAAAATATGATTTTTATCAAACTCCATATTTTAACAGGATTTAATTCAAAAATTGTACAAGCATGTGCAAAACACTTTAAAATATTTGACTTACAACAATGAAGACGAGAACTGCGAGCATGACTGCGAGAAATATGAGATGCAGATAATTTGTCATGAGTATTAATAAATAATAAATAATAATAATGAGTGCTGTGAATATATTATTTATTTTTCCCCCTTTTGAAATGTCAATTAAATCCAAGTCACATGACACGTGTCTCTACAAACTTCAAACTACACGGCTTTTTTTATTTCATAAGAGTTCAACAACCCTTTGAAAATACAGTCAGACTCATAATACACATGTGCATAAATACGATTCAATCCGCTGCTCAACGTTCAATATTTTATGAGACGCTGGTTGTTCGTTGTGGCAAGTATTTGTTTTTGGTTTGTAATGGCAGAGGAAGAATAAACATGGATTGTTTATGACTCGTGCAATTCAATGAACAAAATAAACAAGTATTGGAACTATTAGAAGACTGTGCTCAAATATTGTATAACATTTTCATGTATTTAATTTGACCTAGAAAAATTGCTATTTAAAGGAGGTTTCAATCTCTAAAATGTTCACTTGACACTTGACATTCGAGCTTTGAGGACTGCAACATGATCACCAAGACAACGTCCCATTTCCAATTTCCCCTCTCTTTAATTTCCTCCCTGGACTCTGGACTCTGGACCTTTGAAATTTGGCATTTGAGACTGGTTTCCAGTTTTTAGTGACATTTTCCTCCCCAAAAGCACAACAAGGATTTATTGACCTCTTTTTCCCCTTGTGCATTTGTCATCTTTTGTTTTGACCCCTTTGCATTTCGGTTGAGCATCATACTGTCACTGAAATCCCTTTGAATGCTTTTCCTCCCCTTGACAAAACAAAAGATTATTTTATAGGGTGAAAAGCTTATTTTAGACGATGACATTTTGCTATAGAAATGAGAAATTATACAAGCAAAAAAATTATGAAACTTACATGTGATGAGGAGGAGAGCGTAACTATAGCAACAAAGAGGATGAGAAGAAGGCTGCAAAAACGGCAAAAAATCATTGGAGTGGCACAAGAAAAATAAAGTCTAAGCGCCAAATTGTCACGTTGACTAACAATAACAATTAAATCGTCTGTTGTCTGCTGTCACGTTATTTTAAGAGCTGCATTTACATATTTTTAAATGGCATTATATAGCATTGTTCATTATTCCTTGCAATTTGCACACCCCGTGTTTTTTTGAATCGGCGATATGCTAATTTTGTATCTCTGATTTTTACCTCTACGAAATACGAAATGAAGCAAACACCAAAGAAAATGGCAAAATAATGAAATTTTAGGCTACAACATCCAATTTTTAAAAGACCACTGTATAATTTCTATTGCATTTGTACATCAAAAATTTCCATACAAAAGTAAACACAGCTGAAAAAGTTGAGTGTTGAGAGCTGAAAGTAGCTGTACAAATTTGCCGTTGCTGTTTTGTGGATCGAGTGGATTTTAAAGTAACTGTTCAACTTTGTCAATACTCAACACACAAATAAAAATAAAGAGGAGCGTGAAGTAGAAGCAGAGGCAGAATCAGAATGAGGATCAGCTGACAGAGAGAGAAGATAACTGTACACTTTACAAATGAAAACATGCCCAATCCTTTGTTGACATACTTCAAACTTCAAATTGGACACACAACAAAGCTCAAAGTGCTTATGCATGTACACATAGAAAAACTCGAATTTTGTATCTCACATCTCAAATCTCATCGAGTCATGTCCCCAATCACAAACACTACATTTTACAACAGAAGGAGACAAACGTTGTTGTTACATTTCATTCTCAGATCATCTTTCGTCCTCTCTAGTCCACAGTTTTTAGCTCCGTGTGAAATACAGTGAAAATGAAGGGAATTTCTGTTCTCGTTCTGGCTCTCTCCTTGTTTGTCGTCTACGTAAGTTTCCACAATATTTGCAACCTATAATTTTCATAATTTATTTCACTGTTTTAAATAGTTGTAAAAAGTAGTATTTTTATGCTGGTTTGCTGTGTTTTTTCTGTTCTTTTTTTAGGGAGTGAACGGACAAGTCCAATTGAGAACTCACAGAAATGGAGATGGTCGAAATTTCCCTAAACCTGGACAAAAAGCTGTGGTTCACTACACTGGAACTTTGAATTCCAACGGACAGAAATTTGACTCATCCAGAGATCGAGGAACTCCATTCACCTTCCCCGTTGGAATGGGCCGTGTCATTAAATGCTGGGACCAAGGAATTCAACAATTGAGTCTCGGACAAAGAGCCACTTTGTACTGTCCAGCAGAACTCGCTTATGGACAACGTGGAATTCCTGGAACCATCCCCGCTAACGCAGCTTTGAACTTCGACGTTGAACTCCTCGACATTCAATAAACTGGACAAAAAAAAGAAGAATTTATTTTGTAAAATAAGCCACTGGAATCGGATTAAAAGCCAAAATTACTTTGTAAAAATGAAAATGAGTTGGAGCTTTGAATATGAAAATAATAAATACACGTTTTGCAATTTTGAATATAATTACGAGAATTACAAAGATAAAAAAATAATACTTTATTCTCTTGGTCAATTTTCAGATTTAGTTAAATATTACATAAAAAAAATATAAAATTTGAGACAGGTACAAGTTTTTCAAGGCATAAAAATGTAAAATACATATACAAAAAATGACTAGGATTTTGAGCAATTATTTTTATTATTGAGTATTGAGTATTGAGATTCATGACTAATTTTCCCCCTCATTGTCATTTGATCTTTGAGCTTTGTCCATAAAATCAGAGGATGAGTTGATCGTAATTGTTTCGAATCCACCCTTCAAATTTGCTGATTCGTGTAAAGACAGTTGGTCGATTTTGGGCACAGCCGCCTTCTCTAGCGACAATCCCGATGACTTTGCTCCTTCCGTCTTCGCCCGTGTAAATTAGGGGAACTCCGGAATCCTCTGGACAAACCACAGACTGCTCGTTCACATGTGTACAAATCATGGACGATGAAACTCCGGCTCCATTTTCATTTTCAATTTGATTTTCATCTCCGAGCATTTGATTACACCTGAAATTTGAGATGACCCTCGTCTCAAAATGTTTCAGCTTGTCTCGACTTCCGGAAAATCCGCTAGTGACGACAGAAGAGCCTGTAAAATTCCTGGCCCTTGGACTCACAACATGAACTTTGTGCACATTGTCATTGAGAGTGAATCCGTCCCCTTGGAGTCGGATGAGTGCAATGTCGTTGTCATTTCCGCTGGTGTTGATGTTGAAATCGGAGTGGATGAGAACACTTTGGATGGCCATTGTCTGCGTGTGTGGTCCGGAGTCATCTCGACTTTGAACCCCCGCCACAATCCGCAGTCTACTCTGATCAATCTGATTTTTCTCCAGGTCGTAGAGACAGTGAGCAGCGACTAGGGCCATGTTTTCCCTCAAGAGGACCGCCGCACATCGATGACTCCCGTCAGACTGGAGACTGGCGTAGTGTTTTAAAGTTGAACCGGAACCGGAAATCATGTTCCAGCCATTTGTATTTTCCTGTTGAATCGGAAGTTGGCTACTCAAACCTGAGGAAAGGAACAAAAAAAATAAACAATAAATTAAAATGAGACCGGTACGAATTTTCACAAGGGGTAAAAATAACATTACAAGAATCGACAAGAAAAATGGAGTTGAATTTGAAACTTACCAATGAAAAATTGGATGGAAAAAAGAAATAAAAATCCTTGATTTTGTCCAAAAGACATTTTGACACTTGTTTTTTTTTCGTTTTCTTTCTTTTATTTTTACAAGTGTGAAAAGTGTTGGGATTGGAAATCTCCGAGTGATTGAGTTTGCATTGTCCATGTTGGCTGTATAAATATCATTCATTTTCATTTAATTTTACTGGTAAAATATCAAAAAGGAACCAAAATCCGCTTGAAATTTAGAAAGAAAATCCAAAGTTACTGATAAAATTTGATCGTGTGGCCAGAGCGGAGATTGAATAGTCAATGAGCTTGTCTTTTTCATTTCATGTGAAGACGCAAGATTCAAGTTGGAGAGCAGAATGGAACGGAGTGAGAAGACAAAGATACATATTCAATAATACATAGCGCATATTACACAGAAAAGAGAACGAGTTTTGAGCTTTTAGTTGGAGTCTCTGAGCTCTGACGTATTTTCCTCGTCCACATTATTTGTAAACTTGATTTGTAAATTGCAACTGACAATTCACAATGCCACAGCTTTTGTGCATCTCCAATCTCCACTGTACACTTTACAACTTACAATTTACACACAGCCCAGAGAAATAATCAAGAGTGACGTCACAAGTGACAAGAGAGCAGAAACAAATGGACATTAGACATTATACAAAGTTGAAACTATGACGCTCCCGATTCTGTGAATCATCTCTCTCACTTCCCAATATATTTTGCTGGGAAGTCTCGAGTCTCGAGTCTCGACCATTTTATTCAATGTCTTCAACTTTTACAGGTAAAACAAAGAATTAATTAAAGCATTTATGCTTAAACAAAAGTCAATTAAATATACATTTCATAGTTCATACAAAGTTTCAGTGGAAAAGAGTACAAGTTCTACGGAAAAGCATTAAATTACATTTAGCATTTAGCATGAAAAACTCCAATTAAGTTGTTTGCTTTTAAGTGTAAAAGGATTTAGACAGGAAATATCATGTGCATTAAACATTGTACATTTTATATTATGTAAACTTTATTCGGCAGACAGCAGACACACAAACATCATACATTTAAAAAGCCCATTTGTAATTTTTTGTTTTTGTTTTTTAACCAAGATCAAAACAAAAATCAACTTTTAATATTATACAAAATTCAAAAGAACCTTGAAATTAGTTATCTAGTTCAAGGTTATAAAATTTCAAGGCTAATATGTAAGTATATGCTCTGAGCATCTCTTTTCATTGTGTTTGAATCCAGCTCCCAGCTCTCAATCCTCAATGCATGTGTATACATATTTAGACGCTTTTTAGATGGATTCTGTTCCCTATTCCCTATTTACACAGCAGACGCTAAAACGTTTATAAAACACCTGCATGAAAAATAAACCCCAACTGATGCTGATGCTTCCCTTTCGAATGTACACAACAGACAATAGACCGTTTTTAGAGGCATTTTAAACGCATTTCAGACTCAGTATCAAACCAAAAGGAAGAGCAGAACGCCGAGAGCATAAAAATCGAGAACGGGAACTCTCAAACGAACATTCACATTCAAGGCTCCTTTCAACTCGCACCACAGACTTGCTTCTAAAAGTTCTAATTCTACCCCTTCTTCTTCTGTGAATTGTGTGTTAAATAGATAACAGACGGACGATTTCCAGTGTCAAGTTTTTAAACGTTTTATTCTTCTTTTCTAGTACGGGAAATACAAACTACAAACAAGAAAACGTTTAAAACACTAAAAAGCAAATAACATTGAAACTATTTTACTGTTCTGTGTGTTTTGAAAAAAGGTGAGATCATATTATTTTTATACTTTGAATTTTGAACCTGAACTAAACTTTGGGAATTTGACAATTAATTGACTTCAAAATGGAAATGAATTCCTCTTCTTCCTCTTCTTCTTCTTCTTCAGCAGAATCGGAATTGGAATCCGGATCTCCAGTGATTTGTTCCATTTGTCTGAGTGAGATTGAGAATTCTGGGGGAGTTCATTTGAATCGACAGAGCTGCAATTCACACTTGTTTCACGAGAGCTGCCTTCGTCGTTGGGCTCATGTTTCATCCAGAAGACATGGAGACATCCTGGATATTTTTTACAGGAGCTCCAGACATTCCAGAAGCAGCCGGAGTCTTATAAATCCTGTCTTCAGATGTCCGATCTGTCGAGGACGTGGGAGTGAAATTGTGGGAGAAAATGTACAAAGTGAACAACAAAGTGTACAACAAAGTGAATCGAGGGAAGTGGAGGATTTAAGAAATCCATTTGAAATGGTGACAGATTGGGATGTGGAAGGAAGTTTGGATTTCCTTTCCGCTCGTCCTCCTCCTCTTGTTATTGATCTGGCTAGTGCGAATGTGAACGTGGGAGTTCAAACTGATCGGGAAATGCAGTCCATAGCTACTGCTCGTTATATTCACACAGCTCTTCAAGCAGAAAGACAACGGACGGAGGAGCGACGACAAAGAAGAAGAAGAATACAATATTATTTGATGCGTCAACTCCTTCGTCATTATGAACAAAGACGGCGTCATGATTCGCGGAGAACATCATCTACAAATCCATCTGCAACAACAAATCCAAATACAGCAACAACTGAAAACAGAAGAAGACAAAGAAGTCGAAGTCGGTCCAGAGGTCGTGACTTTACTGCTCAGCTCCAGGATCTTCTGTAAAAAAAAACTAGGAATTTCTACAGGATTTTTCTCGGCCCATCGTTACCATCGCTACCACTGTGTTTTATATAAAATCGTAAGCTTTTATGCACTAAATTTTAATTGTGTTCATATATTTAATATTTAATATTTAGAGTCTAAATTTTAGACAAAAAAAAGACTGAAAATATTATAAAAAAATATAAAATTAGAATGAATGTTGTGAATATGTAATGATTAATTTTAGAGAAATAAATTATTTATTGTATTACAAATTAATGTTAAAAATTTGTAAATTTGTCTATATAAAATTTTATAATATGAAAACTATGCACAAAAAAACAAAATAAAAAATTTGTATATATTGTAAAAAATGAGTTGATATTTAACGTTTTCTTTATTCCATAATGATTAATAATTTACATCAAATTTTTTTTATTTACAGTAATAGTAATAAGTTAATAAGTAGTATTTCAATTTCAATGTGCTTAACATTTAGTATTTTTAGATAATAATCCCATAAAAAATATTATATTATTGCATCATAGCAACAAATAATAACTATTATAGTAATTAAAAACTGACTCCGACTTCTAATATAGTAATAATAACTAATAATAATAATAATAATTGACGAAATACAAGTGCACAAGAACAAGAAACAATATAAAAATTCGTACAAAAATGTTCAAAACACATATTAAGTAAAATAATATAGCATTCCATAGATATTTTTATAATATTACGTACAATAATAATTAATAATTTTCAATCAGCGTCAAAAGTAGTAAAAACACACACGATATTTGTTTTTAGTTTCTTAAAATTAGAAACATTAAAAAATAAGGGGAAAAAATACATTCAACCACCAAAACAATTGGTTTCGCCACCAAATTTTCGCCACCAAAAGTGTGCCATCAAAAACATCAAAGTAGCCACCAA
>JAQGBI010000764.1:0-13036 GCA_034698325.1 Sminthurinus elegans | reverse complement strand
AATGTATTACTATCATTCAAATCAAAGTCATCATCATTATTCACCACAACAACTTCACATGTCCTCAAATATGATGATGCAGCAGAGTAAAGAAGGTCGATCAATGTCTCGAAATGTAAATAGTCACACTGTGGCGGATAAAGATTTATCCAGATCTTATGGTCGAGAGAGAGATCATCCTCTTTATCATCATCATCATCATACTAGAGAAAGAGATCGAGATGGTCGTGATAAATCTACTACTAGTTCCCTACTTGGAGACAAAAGTCATAGAGACTCATCATCATTATCTCACCGTACAAGAACTGGTCGAGAAAAAGAAACTGGACGTGAAAGGGAAAGACAAAGTAGTCGAAGTGGTCGAGATCGAGATATCAGTACAAGAATGACATTAGAATTGGAAGGATCCGGAAGAGATAGAGATGTGAGTTGTAGTAGTAGTAGCAAGAAAAGTCGAAGTACTAATATCAAGAAAAGCTCACGTGAGAGTTCTAGTGAAAAGATGGATAAAAAAGATAAGAGGGATAGAAAGGATAAGAAAAAACATAAAAAAAAGAAAGAAAAGGAAAAGGATGAGAAAGGGAAAGAAAGGGATAAAGAAAAAGAAAGTGAGAAAAAATCTTCACCCGTATCTACTTCAAAGAAAATTAAAAAACCAGAAGGAAAATCTACTCATACTACTTCTACTACTACTAATAATAATAACAGTAGTAGTAGTAAAACATCTAAACATGCCATTGTGAAGGATAGTAGTAGTAGTAGTGAAGGGGAAGATGGTGAAACTTCAACTACAGATGAAGAGCAAAGTACTACACCAGAACCAACACCACCACCACCATCATCATCGAAATCAAAAAGACATACAAAATCATCTTCACATAGTGAATCAATTAAACGAAAATCATTATTGTCATCAACTCCAGTTAAAAAGGGATCTAGTGGATCTAGTCGTTCTTTACCAAAAACAAATCCTTCTTCTTCTTCTTCTTCTAGTCGTCCCAGTACTAGTATCAAATCTCAGAAAAAACGAAGTAAAAGTAGTACAAATAACAATAGTCATAGTAGAAGTAGCAGTAAGCATAAAACTTCATCATCATCATCCAAGTCTTTAGACAAAAGTAGTACTACTTCACCATCTACATCCGGAAAAAACAATACCAAAAATAATAAAAAACAACAAAATGATCAAAATGATGTAACAACAACCAAGGATCATCCTAAAAAGGAACATGGAAATGAAATGATTGATAGTAGTTCTAGGAATAAGAATAATAATACTACTACTAATGATAATGATAATAATAATAATATTTCTAATGGAAATTCCTCAAATTTGGAAATGATGGATTGTGATTCAACTGAGAGATTACAATGTGACTCAACTGTAAAATCACCTGAAAGATCAACTAATTCTTCTTCTTCTTCTTCAGTTGATACTATTATGAATAAAAAACCAATCAAAGCAATAGACTTTTTAAAAGTTAGACAACATAATGAGGTGACAATCATGAATCTTTATGATGATGAAGATTTGGCTGAATTCAATAGTAGCAACAGTAGCAGTAATACAAATAATGATAGCAACCAAGATGAACCAAGTGATAAAGCTGAAATAGTAGCAGATGATGGACAAGGAGAATCATCAAATGCTAATAATAATACCAGTACAAAGGATATTATGGAGATGCAAAGTTTTACTACTAATCCAGATGATACTGATACCAGTAACAATAATCATGATGCCAATACTAATGTGGAGAACCAAAAATTAATGGAAATGATTACTTCCGGGAATTCTGATGACACTGAACAATCATTACAAACCACGATCAAAGAAACAATTGATTACAAGGAATTATTATCCAGTGATGATAATAATAATACTAATAATAATAATAATAATGATGATGAAAATGAAAATGGAACAAATTTTGAGAACGACGGGATTACAGAAGCAGGTAATTAAAAAAAAAAAAAAAAAGACTGTCGTGCGCTTTGAATTTTGATTTGACTTATCAACACCGTATTTAATTTTAAGAGTTTCCTTCGTGTTCTTGTATTGTTATTATACTATCTATATATTATACATTTATTACTGAAAAAAAAGAAGAAAGACTTATTTTTATACCTTTTTATACAAATAAAAAAATTGTTTCTATACTGTTTTATATGGTTTAAAAAAATTATTATTGTTCCTATAAAAAAATACTACTACTATTGATTCATTTTAAATACGGTTTCTTTTTAAGTAAATTTAGCAAAATGGACTCAAACATGTTTTTATGTGTATATATTTAATAATTTTAACTAGAAATTTTAAAATTCTTTAAACAAAAATTATTATTACCTATAATATATTATGATAGTACTACTCCTTTTACTATATACGTACGACATTACTTTTATCTATATAATTAATTTAACACGAGAGTTTATCACACAATTTGCTTTTATTGTACTGATTTTATGCATGGCCTATAATATATTTATACTCACTGAATACCAAATAATTTGTCCACAATTTGACAAACAAACTCATTATAATAATATACACTATACGAAACACGAAATACTTTCATATGTATTATATATTTTGTGATATTAGATTAGTAATACTTTGTATGCACCTGTTTATAAGCATAAGTACTTACTTTGTACTGTATCTATACTTTTATACCTATGCCTAAACCTATATCTATACGCTTGTAAAATAATTTGTGGTGCTGATTCACAATCATTAAATGTATATGTTGTGTTCTTAATTTGTCTGTTTAAATGTGAATGTTGTTTCGGTGGTGTAGTTTGCTTTTTTTTTGTAAATAAGTATTTCACAGTCATATATATAGTATAATACGAAACTGTAATACTTATTTGTATAGTTTAGCGTGTCTTTGCTTCTGCACTCTCTACACCTTCACTTTCTCCTTGTTCTTTACTACATTATAGCTTTCTTCACAAGTAAAATTTTGAAATTCTTTTTGTTCTTATCTGGAATTCTTGTTTGACATTCTTTCTTTTTTCTTTTCTTTTTTTAAAAAAAAAGATCATGCACTAAAAAAAGAAAGTTATTGTTTAATTATTTCTCGTTTTGTTGGGCGTGTTTTGAAGTAGGTATTTTGTATTTGATGACTTAATTTTGTTTTTGTTTTAATATAATATTTGAAATTTTTCAATGACGTTTGTTGACTTTTCCGTAAAAACATTAAAAAAAACAAATTATTATATATCTACACTATTTTTTTTTGATAATAATTCTTAAAAAGAACAAAATAATACCTAAAAGAGAAGATAAAATGAATAATATAATTGTCATGTACATATATAATAATTGGTTAAATGTGCTTTATGTTTGATCAAATTGTGTTTGTTTTTCTTTTTGTGCTTTCGTTAACTCCTTGTTTTAAATAGAAAACAATGATGGAGCAGAAGCAGAATCATCCGAAACAAGTCATTCCATTGAAAAGGGTTTGGATGAAGAAATTACATTGCCTGAAATAACAAAGATGGAAATTTCATTCGAGTCTACAACCGTACCATTATCCTTAGGCAAAATACAAAAGGATGATAATAATGATATACTAGCAACAACAACAAACACTACTGAAAATGAATTGATGAATGAAAGTGTACCAAACGTTTCTTCTCATTACAATTCACATCAATCTTCAATCAAAGAAAGTAATAACCAAATAACCAAAGAAGAAGCAGAAATTGGAAAACATAATAGGGATCATAAAAATTGTAGTAATAAAGAAAATCAAGTTGGGGTAGACAGTAGAATTATGGATGTAAATATTGATAAAGTAGATTCTCATAAGAAAAATAAAAAAGAAGTTGTGCCAAAGGATTCTGACAAGAAAGTTGATAAAATTGTAAATAAAAAAGCTACTACTACTACTACTTTCACTACTCCAAAATCATCCCTTTCTCCAACAAAGAAACCAGGATTCACGAGCTCGACGAGAAAGGTCTTTATTGAAAAACGAAAACAAATAATCATTAGAGGCAATAAAGATGGTAAGTTAAAAGATAACAAATAAAATATGTATATATATATAAAATTAAATAAATTAAATGAATATTATGCAAAAAGATTTGAGTACTTAAAGTGTCGATTATAAAACAACTTTCGAAAAATATGTATATATGCACAGATTATATTTTTTAACTTATGTTTTGCTTCTTTTTTTTTTTCGTTCTGGTTTAATAAAATAAAATAAATAGATTTGGTTCAACGAGAAACTCGTAAGAAGGGGTCTGGTTTTCAAGTTACAGTTTGTAATCCACTTGCAGTACTACCATCTACTTCTTCTACAGTAACAAAACCCAAAAAAAGTTCTTCAGTATCTCCAATTAAAATTCAACGGAATCCTGTTCGTGAACGTCAGGGGTCAAAATTATTGAGTAATGAACGAAATTCTAATGCTGGTGGGTATTCTTCATCATCATCATCATCATCGCCTAGAAAACGGCACATGTACAACTCATCAATGGATCATTTTGATCATCGTCATCATCATCAATCTCATCCTCAAATCAAATCTCAAGTTGTTCCTGCACCAGAAATACGGAAAGATCGGTTTTGTCATCGTCATCTTATGTCAAGTCCAGTTCGTACATTATTACGTGACAGGTCTATTGCATTAAGAGAAAGGGTACGAGGGAGATATGGAGTCACAGCTAAGAAAGTTAAGCGTATGAATATGGACAAAGGGGATGGAAACCAGTGGAGGAACATGACACGACCAACACCCACGTAAACATAAATTTTATAGTTTATTTTGCCGACACATTTTATTTTACATTAGTGTTTTGATAATGATGATAAATTGGTATAAAATATTGGGCATGAATCGTTTTTAATCAATTAAAATGACTATCTAGTATTATATTATACCGTGTTTTCTTTGTTGTTTTTTTTTTGTTGTTTTAGATCATGGGTAGAACGAGAAAGACACCTTTGCAATAGACGTTCAAAACTCCAAGGTCGAAATGCTAATACTAATTCTGGTCTAAGAAATAGAGGAGGAAAAGGTCCTTTACAATTACCAAGCTCAAGACAATTTCACCAGGAACAATCATATCGAGACCTACGTCTTTCATCGCGATCTTCATCAGTCAGTATTAATCGTCAACGTAGCCACAGTCGAAACAAAGTTTGTAATCATAGTCAAATGAATAAAAATGATACAAGTCAATCAAGTCGTAACCGTGACCGTAGCCGTAGTCATAGTCGTCGACGTGAAAGAGAAAAAGATAAGTATTCAACACATACAAGTAAAAAAAGAAGAAAAGACGTTTCTAATGATAAAGATAGAAATAAAGACAAAGAAAAAACTAAAGATAAAAATAGTAGAAAGGATAAGAAGGAAACTCTTCCTTCATCATCATCATCAGCATCTTTTTCTAGAGTTTCTAATAGTAAGAAAGCTTCTTCTACTACTACTACTACTAGTAAGAAAACTAGTAATATTTCTTCTTCTTCTTGTAACTCTTTAAAAAAAAATAGTCGGGTTAAAAAAAATGAAAAGACTGAAGAGAAATCCTCGTCAAGGAAAAAAGAAGCTGAAAAAGTTGTTCCTAGTGTTAGTGATAATATAATGAAAGATAATAAAGGTGCTAATAATAAAGATAACAATAATCCTGGTGATAATAATACTAAAAGTAATAAGTGTGATGTAGGTTCTAGTACAAAAACAAATGATGAGGATAATAAATTTCTCCCTAGTTTAAAAAAATTAAGTGGTGATGGCAATGAGGATGAGGACAATGGAGATAATACTTTTCCTACCCTACCATCCTTAGCTTCAAGAAAACCACGAATCAATATTAAATTATGTACAACATCTTTTGGTGAAGAAGATAAACACTCATCTGGTTCAGAAAATGAACAAGAAGATGATCAAAATCATTCTAATCCTAAATCCAAAAAGAGTTATAATAATAATCATACTTATGACGATGACGATGAAAATGATAGTAGTAATAAAAATAATCCCAACTTTTCTGAAGGGTCTTCAGAATCATTCAATTATGAATCAGAAAATAATAATAATGATCAAAATGAAGGAGTCGATGATGACATTTCAAGTATTAATAATTCTGACGTCAGTACTGACGTTAGTACATTATCACCAACTCCTTCCCCATCGTCCTCATTGCAATGTTCACCATCATCAACAACATATTCTAGTTCAGATTCAGATTCAGAGTCCAAAAATCGTCATACGAAATCGAAAAAGAAAAAAAAGTCTCAAGACTAAACGGAAAGGTTAAAATAAAACCTGTTTAATTTTTTTTTTTTTGATGGAAACGAAAGAAAAATGAATGAAATGAACGATATATAGTGTAGAGCTGTTAATAATAGTATAGTTATTATTATTAGCATACAATACGCACAATATTATATACGCATATCATGCACAAGAAAATATATACTCAATTTTAATTGAGAAAAAAAAACTGTTGAAATGGGAACAAAGTTAGTGTAAACTTAAAGTATTTATATATATAATTGCATACATAGAGTGTATTATATGGTATGAAGGTGTCGAGAGAGGTTAAAAGAAAGCATATTTTTAGACTATTAATTACTATATTATTACGATTTATAAATTTCTCATAATATAAAATGACGGAAGATGTAAAATTGACATAAAAGTACATAATAGAATATTATAGTTATTCTTACTATGACACGATAACTTTGAAATCTCATTCCTAGACTATATACTTTACAATCATTCCAAAAAAAAAATTAAGAAAAAGTATGTTTTATAGTATTTTAAGAAAGTTTTATTTTACGGGGGGTATAATAATATATTTTATGCAATGTTTGGTACTTATACAAAAAAGTATTTTATAATATATGTCTTACATTAATCTTATATTATAATGTTTTGAATCTTTTTTTATTGATCAATTTGTATATATATATTTTATTTCATCATCTGAAATAGATCCGCGTATTTATTAAGTTGTAACAACATTGATTATTTTATTATAATTATTCAATGTCTCTTCATTTCTCTTTCAAACATGTTATATTCAGTATTTTATTTTGTCCCTTTAAAATCTCAAGTAAGTAAGTACTTTGCAAATGTTTATATTACGTATATGTAGTATGTAGTACATATTATATGTACACATATTTCAAAATTTAAGAGTTTCTCTTTGTTGCTCATTGTTTATAGTTTATAGAGTCCTCTTCATTCTACTGTATCTAATGCGGATATAAAATATATATTAACGACAGCCATTATATTATAAGAAAATTTTGAATTCTTTTCAACTATAAAAACTGTCTATCATAAATAAATAATAAATATATACATATATGTATATAATATATTCAAATATATTGACTTTAAATGTAGCTATATACTGAGCTTTGAGCTTATAAGAAATATAATGACATTCGTAGGTTGAACTTTGTAAAACATACATTGTATAGCACAAAAAAAACACGTATCAGTATTGTAAATAATATGTACTTATCATGACATATACAATTTCAATTGTGTTTACTGGTATAGCAAAAGTACGTGGTATTTGATACACTCTAAATTATATATTTACATATCGTATTCAATCATGTCATGTACGCAAATATAATATATTATTATTATGATATCTAATATGAAACAATAACAAAAAAAAATTATTATTATTGTGCATTCATTTGTGTCTTGCTACAAAAACTATATAATATTATCACTGTTATATGTTTTAATAAAACTATAATATAGCTATATTATATTGAAAAAATGAAACAATAGACTTTTGTCATTTCTATAAGCTACACACTACTGTAGTTTTAACATTTAACGAAATATGTATAATAACACTACGTATTCTATATTATTGCATATATATTTTAAGTCATTTTATTGAAATACCCCAGAATATTTTATACTTATTATGTGTCATGAAAGCAGAGTATAAATGTACAGTAGTTAGAAGTAAACGCATTTTAATCTTACTTTCGTCCAGTGGAATTTTATAGGAAAAAGTCATCAAAAAATACTAAGATGATTTTTCCACTATGAAACACATAATATATATCATAAAGTAATGAAAGAACATGAATGCCAACGACTGCAGATGAAGATAGTTTGGTATCATAATAATATCATAATATATATTTTGAAATTCTACAAAACTATAGTATTTTTATGTGCATGTGAGCTTCACTGTCTACTGTCGAGGTATTTGTTAAAGTACAAGTTTTTTGTATTGTAGATTGTAGGGCGATACTATAAAGAAAGTGAGAGACTTTCCTCTCTATATATCTCTATATATTTGGTACATATATTTAATGTTTATAATGGATATACTGTACCTAATACTACATATCAAGTATTGTGAGTTTCAACACAAGATGAGCAAGGAAAAAAAATGCAAAATCCATAAACATAATAGTACATTAGAGGATTGGATATTCCTAATACATGTGATGAATATGTATACATGAGTGCCCAAGTATATGCCCTAGAAAGAATTTAAATCAAATTTAAAAATTAAGGCCATATAAAATCCTGGAAGAAGAAGGATTTACGACGACCTGGACAAGGAAGGCTATAATATTGTATTAAAATACAAAGGCGTCAAATGAGGATTTGTATTTACACACTTTTGCCTCAGCCGTTGAAAACTTTGTCTTTTTTTCAGTACTTACTGCGTATATAATACATGGCAAGATACATGTTCCTTTTCCATGTCTGAAACTCCACATTAGTACACATTATGTTTTCATGATGGTATAATATAATATTATAATAGAAATTGTACACATGTGCATAGTTGTATCAAAATGTTTCCGGCAATCTTTCCTATATTTATATAATTTTATATTACTGCATGTCTGATGCAAAGATATACATATACGCGGTGAAAGTACAAAACGAACTATTATAGAGTTTTGTTTTGTATTTGGAAGTATATAAAAGGATCTATACAAAATGATGAATGTGTATCATAATTTTGTTTTGTCTATATAATATTATAGTAATAATATGTCACACTACTGATAGGAAAAGCTCCATGGTGTAGCATACATACATTACATATATCTATGTGCATTGGAAGAGAAACCTTTGAAATTCTGTTCCAGGATAAAAATGTCAGTTCAGTTGGCACGTTTCCCTCTGGTATAATTAAATACACATATGTTCAAAAACGGAAAGTAAATAGTATAACATTGATAATAATAATATAATAAGTATGTCTATTATGTGTACTACATTTTATTAGAAGTCTGAAAGATAAAGATATATACATACCATTATACATTATACACAGTGCTCTTGAGCTTCTTTTGCTTTGATATTTTTTCAGTTAGTTTGCAAATTCGGGGTTCTTTTACTCTCTCCTTCTCTTGTTGTGCATTTGGAATGTTTTACATATACATAATAATTACATATTATTATGACAGTTTTTGACTAATGAATATCGATTTTTGAACACCTTTTCCTCTTTTCACTCTGATTTTGTCAACATGTATAGCCAAAAACAAGATTTATTACGTCCCTACTACTAGTGAGTATAATAATACTAAGCAGAAACACAGGAACTGGACATTGAAAACATCTCAACAGAGTTTCAACTTGACATTTTTGAGTCTTTTCTTTGTCCATAATCCATAATAATATATTATTTTTCTGGTGTTTTATAGTGTTTATGTTATAAAAGTTCAAAGTTAATATTGAAGATGAAGAAAATATTATACCAAAATCTTTGTTGTTCATTAACTATTTGTGTGTACGTGTAATCTTTTTTTTAGTGATTTTTCAATCCTCTTTTGAAAACATGAGGATAATTTTTAGTCAACCTAAAAATTCAATAAGGATAGTAGTAGCAGTAGTAGTAACTCTTCTCTAGTGTATAGTACATAATTTTCATACCAGTTTTTTAATTATGTTGAGAGCAATTTTAAATTCAATACTCATTGCTAACTGTATGATGATGGTAAGAGTGGCTCAGTGCTACAGTTTATCTCACCAGTACAGTTATAATCACAACAATCAACATGTTCAATATAGTTTGCAGAATCCATATATTTACACTCCAGCGTACAAGTAAGAAAGAAGAAAACAAATAATGATTTTTCTTTTACCTTTTACATATATACTCATATACTCATTATTAAAATTGGAATAATGACTAATGACTGTGTTTACTAGCTACTAGCTACTTTTAAAAATGTTACTATTTTTTTTTGTAGAAATCATACAGCAGCAGCTGAAAAAAGGCCAGGTGGAAGTTTAGAACTAAATGACATTCTTCCAGCAGACAATAAAAGTTATGATAAAAATAGACCTCCAAAAAATGCAGAGAAACCTACAATCGTTTACTTTCATGTTACAGGTGAATACAATAAATAGAGAATTCAAGTCTGACTCAGACTGTCTGAGTATAACTGCATATAAATGCGTATATACGCGTGATAAAAAGTTGACAAAGATTATTGAAATCTTTTTATTTATGTTATCCTAGTTTTATCCATCGATAGTATTGATGAAGAGTCAATGACTTATGTGGCCGACATTTTTCTCGCTCAGAGTTGGCGAGATCACAGGTAAACAAATGACCTTTAATAAAAAAAAGGCATATTTAAAACTATGTAATGTAAAAGTAGATATTAAGTATACTTATATACACACGTATACATATCCGTATGAGATGTTTACATTGATGTCTCATATTCTAATTGTTTATTTTGGAATTCTAGACTTCGTCTACCTGCTAAGATGGATGACCAATATCGAATTCTTGATGTTCAATGGCTAAATGTCAGTACCTCATTTTAGATTTTCTTTTATTTTTCATCTTTTTTATGCAAGGGTACAGAAAAGAGAACTAATAACAATTCAATTTTCTTTTCAATGTTTTGAGGGTTATTTTTTTAACTTCTACAGAGTATATGGCGTCCTGACTGTTTTTTCAAGAATGCCAAATCTGTAACTTTTCATGAAATGAGTGTCCCGAATCACTATTTGTGGCTATATAACGACAAAACTTTACTATACATGTCCAAGTAAGTGAAAGTATAGTGAATTTTATGTTTTCATACGACTTTTTAGAATGAAATGAAAATTTTATTCGTAGATGTGCAGAAAGTGAATAACCATCTTGCCTTTGTTTTATACAGATTAACTCTTGTCCTTTCCTGTGCCATGAAATTTGAAACATTTCCTCACGACACACAAACATGTTCAATGATGATTGAGAGTTTATCACATACAACAGAAGATTTAATTTTTAGATGGAATCATACAGGTGTAGTAACATTATAATTTATATATAAACATACAATAGTTGTTGAATGAAATGAAATCTCTCGTTTATAATGTGTGATGTGCAATTACATTTCATTCAAACTGATGACACGCAATTTATGTACATATATCTACTTTTAGATCCACTTGTAGTGAACGATGAAATTGAGTTACCGCAATTAGACATTGCGAGAAATGGAACAGATGATTGTACATTAAACTATTCTACAGGTACAAACTCAAAAAATCCTCATTTACTGTACACAGAATATATAACCATATATATATAAATATGCTTCACCAGTTATTACTCATTGTGTCCATATTTTTTTCTATCATTTTAGGAAATTTCACATGTTTAGCAGTGGTGTTTGAGCTGAGAAGAAGACTTGGCTATCATCTTTTTCACACGTATATTCCAGCAGCATTGATTGTTGTCATGAGTTGGATATCTTTTTGGATAAAACCGGAAGCTATTCCGGCTAGAGTCACTCTGGGCGTCACATCACTTTTGACACTCGGTAAAATTGTATTTCCATGTGCATAATATTACTTTATCATAAATCATAAAATATAAAATCATGTTATTTAACACCTTGTAATTTTTAATGTTTTTGTAGCAACACAAAATACACAATCTCAAGCCAGTTTACCTCCTGTGTCTTATGTGAAAGCCATTGATGTGTGGATGAGTACGATATTAATAATCTAATAATGATCAACTATTATTGAATGCAATGACTTCTTTCATCATTAAAAAAAAACTAATAATTTTTTAAAAAATAACTACTGGCATTTTCTAGGTTCGTGTACTGTGTTTGTGTTCATGAGTCTCATGGAGTTTGCTGTGGTGAATCATTTTCTAGGAAATGGCCCAATTGACAAAGGATATGATGATTTCAATGATTACAATGGCATACATAGTGTCATTCCGGTAAGTAGATACATTTAAACCCAATTTACAATACTTTTGATTTGCTAGTAAGTTGTGTAAACACATCATATCGTTACAAAATAAAAAAGGATGCAGTAAATTCATGAAATCAAAAAATCAAATAATTATATCCATGTATTTACATATTTTTGTGTCTTTTAGCCTATTCAAACGACACCCTGTAAGTATTGTCAACTACAACGGCGTCGTTTTTCTCCAATTACGCCCAACTACACAAATTTTTGTAGCAGTCGAGATGTGGCCCTTGCCATTGACAAAATTTCTCGAGTTTTTTTTCCTTTTGCTTTTATTGTTCTGAATATCGTATATTGGACTTATTATGGAAATTCATAAAAATTCATCAGTATAATTGCAAACTATACAGCCATTGATTGTTAGTTTAGTTTCAGATAACAATGTGTGTAGGTATAATATTCTCTTACGAATAATGATAATAATACATACATACCTTTATGATAAACGTTACGTTGTTAGTATTTAGTATCTCTGTTTGATGCAATACTTTATCAATTTCTATCTCCCATGTCTGAGAAAACTGTCGTTTTTTTACTTTAGTATAATTGTCAATAATTACTAATTAGTATGACTACAATGACCAAATGCCGCAGCATAGACGGAATGTTGTATGTTATATAATATAAAGACATCAAAAAATAAAATGGTTGAATAAAAAAACTGCTCTGCTCTGTGAGCTCTGAAACAATAATGTGCACGAGATGTGAATAATCCAACAGATGCGTAGTTGGCACAGAGATTATGAGCTCTTGTTATAGCATAATAGTATATAGCCATTTTTATACCCCCT
>JAQGBI010000763.1:0-13041 GCA_034698325.1 Sminthurinus elegans | reverse complement strand
AAAATCATCTTCACAAACGGAGATACACAGACAGACAGTTTTGTTCCGTGCCAAGGGCGCGGGCCAACCCCCTAGTTATGTAATAATATGAAATCAAAGTTATGGGTTTACATTAAATATTCTACCTATATAGTTTTGTTTGTCATTATATATTGTATATTGTCTGCAAAAACTTGAAAGCATTATTTTAATTAAACTTTTAAAATCTCTGTACAATTGAATTTATATAAATAGAGGATCCGAATGAACTGCTTCGATTTAAAGGTGGAAAACATCCTGGAGTTTATGTGAACGTAACTAAAAGTGAATTGGCCAAAATGAAAAAAAATGTGGCTTATGATCGAAAACGTTTTCCTCTTGCAATCTCAATGTTTGATATATTTGGCATCAATTGGCATTTAGTGGATTTTACCAATAAAGTATCACCGGATCTAGACATTGAGTATTTTTCTAAAGATGAACTATGCCCTTTTTTGGATGAGGGAGAAAATGAAGATTGGGTGTATTGTAACAAATTGGATACGTTTCGAAAAGCTTTTCTTAAATTTACTGCAAGGAGGAAATGATTTCGTTTTTATTACATAATGTAAGTAATGAAAAAACTTTTATATTTATTTACATTGCAATTTGCAGTACAACATGTCATGTTTAAGTCTGTAGAAAAATAGTCAACCTTTTTTGTTATCGATTTTGTCATTTTTAGTTATTTCATTTTACTTTGTCAGGAATATATGAGAGTCATTTTAATCAGTTTCAAGATGCCCACACAAACATTTTCGTCAGTATAGTACTAAGTGTGAATAATATACAGGCAGAGTAGATGAATAATGCTAACAATGCAATCATTGTTTTATTTTGTTATACAAGCAATTATCATTAGACAAAAAAAAATAACGAAAAATATGATGCTTACTCTTGACTGTTATAGATTTGTTTATTAATTTTTTCCCCTCATTTTTTGACAAAATCTTAGTTCTTTATGTATAATATATATATATTCGTATATCATCATAATGTATTCCATACATACATGTATGTTAATGAATGCTTAAAATTTTCAACTGACAGATATGTTTTTGTTTTATTTTATTCATTATTGTTGTCATTTCTTACAATATTCAATGTTATAATATATATTCATTTAGATACTAGATATACACCTATAGTACACATGTTGTGTACACAGTACACAGTAAATATATTTTATAAGTACTTATATACGTGTGGAAATTTTGAATGTATACATATTTTTTGTTCAAAAGTATAATGATTATTTATAATGATCACAATTTTACTAACCAATAATAGCAATTAAACAGTCATTAGAATCAGAGACTGTCCAAATTACTAGTTCAAAATAATAACAACTACTATAGAGTATCCAAATGACCTTTCTTTAAAATACCATTCTATTCAGTGTCCGTTTTTATGTACTGTTTTCCAAAAGATGTTATACAATTTAAATAATTTAGTTTATAATGTTTTCAAAAGGTTTTAGAAAATTTTAGTAGAGTTTTTTGTCTCTAGTTTTTAGCTTTTCATATATATATATATGAGTCATATGACTGAAAAAATATTACAACAAAACTTTTCTTTTGATCAAAACATTTAAACATACAATATAATATTATCAGTAAAACGATAAAAATATGGTGATACTGAATCATTTTGAATTTTGGATACTCTCTATGTATGATGATACATGATACATGATACAGTATTTTACTTTTATAATAATATTATATAAATTCAAGTATTTACAAGCCACTCTGTTTCTGAAATGTTTGTGTGCCGTGTGTATAAGACTAAATGTATTATTATAATATTTTATTAACATATCATGTATCTTTTTTGTATTACATTGCATTGTGTGTAGCAACAACATAATCTCTTAAATTGAAGTAAGTATGGTATAATATATATATTACACATTTTGGTCTATGTCTTAAATGTACACATACAAATTATAACTACAATAATATGCATATACACATATTATGTTTTTGTATTCATATTTTCAGTAATAACAAATTTCCATGCGTATTCATATAGGTACAGTTTAACAATAACAATAATAAAACTATTATTATTATATACATAACAATACATTATATACGTAAGAACTTCTTACCATAAGAAGGTACTTATTTTTGCACGAATGGAAGTAAAAAGTAAGTATAAGTACTTATTATATAATCTACACACTTTCTCCTTTCTCCCCAACTATAAAATAATTATCTCTGTCTCTATATAATATTTTAATATTTTCAATATTGGAATAATTATATATCTTTCAACATTCACCTTTTTTTTCTCAATAAAAACATATAACAATAATATACTGTATATGAAATATTTCAGTATCTGATAAAATCTAATAAAATAATAAAACAAACAAACTTTATTCAATATACATATATAATATCTTATAGAGGTCTTTTACTATGCTCTGTCATTATTTTTCAAGAATATAATATTATGCTATTTCAGATATTTTTTTTATCTACATAAATAAACTATCGTAAAACTTAAAATGTCTCATCAGACAACAGTTAGAGAGTGCAATTTTTAACCCACGAGACGGCAATATCTTTTTTTTTATGTCAATATAATATGGCAATCCATGCTACATTTTTGTAGCAGAGTATATATACATATACCTATAATATTTTATGTTGTGTAAGTTTTTTTTATTTCATGACGGCTATTTTTTTTTTACTTATTAGGTACTATAATAATATATTTTCTTTTTGCTATGTTTTACTTTTTGTGCTTATATTTTCCGTCATGATCAATTATCGCCAGCCAAGTTGTTGACTATTATAATATATATATATATATTTCAAAATGACCATTGACATTATAGGCTGGTTTTCTGGTCATAAATGACGAAGAATGACAACGAATAGATCATGTAATATACATATTATTATTTCATACATTATTTATGCAATATATATATCTATAATATATACTTATCACTTATTGCTTCTATCTTCTCTATAATATACGTTCTGTAATAATTGTTCATTTTTTCGTTACTCTCCTTTTTTAGTATTTTATATATTACTTAGTTAGGTAACATGTGTATAAGTATCATATATTTATGTTATTAACAGTTTATCAACACAAATGATCACGTTTTTCATTGTCGACATCGTTAATCGACTATGAATATAGAATATATTGTATACATATATATCTTATATTTGTATATATAGATACATCATAATATATTCTTAAACCTATTACTTACATTTTGGTCATCAATCGATCGATAGTGATGACGACAGAATCACTTATTTAACAACATGAGAGGGAACTATATATATCTATATATACAAGACAGAGACGAACATTTTACACATTACACAGCTATGTAAATATATATAATATGTAGACAATAGACAAAGACGGCAAGAAACTGAACACAGACAGCTCGTGCCTCGGCTTTTGTATCATTATATTTTATTTTATTTTGTATATATTTTTTATGCATCATGTATTTTGTGTACTGCATAGCCGAAAATAATGTACTATGTTATTTTCGTTTAAGTATTTTTATGTTGTTTGTTTAGTATATTTTTAGCATGTGTGTATATAGTGTGTGTTTGTTAGCATTTAAGCATATTCAGCATCAATAATTGTACGTTTTACGCGTGGGTGCAATTTTCTGACTTTCTCCACTTTCTCTCTGAATAGATCTAGGATTTTGCGGTACACATGTCTATATCTATGCATAAATATATACGTATACAATATATGTACATTAATTTTGTTTCTTCAAAAGTCAGAACATAGAATATTATATAGATGTTATGAGTATTAAAAAATCACACTCTGAGTCAATTTTTACATGTACTTATATATTTTGTATCAGTATCAAGAATCAAGAAATTAATGAAGTTTGAAGAAAGTGGAAAAGTGCCACTTTTTTCCCCTTTTTTTCTGGATCTGGAGAGTCGGGTTGGACGTCTGTTGACTTTTGAAACGAATATTGAATAATTTATAGTTTATTCTTAAGACATTTTTTTATTAGGTGGAGTATATTTGCTTGGATTAGCTTAGATTTTAGATCTTTTATGTATAGTAGATTAAATAGCGAATGTGATCGTCAACCTTTTTTTTCGTGTATACGTAGTTATTACTGTAGTGTGTAGTGATTGCCTGACGACCATCCATGTGCTGTACTATTTTATGATGTATGCACGAATTATTAATTATAATTTATACTGTACTATTATTTTATACCGTTTTGCATTGCATTTTATACTTTGAGTCTAGCTCTTTTATGTAGATGTTTGGAATTTCGAATGTCGAAGGATGACGAAGGACGAAGGAAGGAAAGAATGCCGTATGGAAATTCGAGGATTCTTATTTTATATCATATTTTTTAGTTAATTGATTGATTGGTTTAAGAAAAGTAGATGTTAAAAGGTTCCGGCAACACGGTAAATTCCTGTATAACCACACAGACGAGCTCTCAAGGCGGGTAGAAGCTGAGCTGCAGAATTTACATTGTCCCTGTGGTGAATAAAAACAACTACATTTTCAATAATTCTGATTTATGAGTAAAAATGCAAACAAAAAGTACAGCCGTAAATCTAGCAAAACCATATAGGGCAAAAAACATCTAGAATCCCTTTCTTAAAAATTATCAAGTACATTATTGACCATTGACTTACAAAAAGTTGGCACATTCACAAAGGAGCAGGTATAACTTGTCACCACGGACAGCAGAAGACTTGTGCAGTGTGATTTTCTTTAATCCACAGCTTTTTGAATCAAAAAATAAAATAGTTATTATTGTTGTCTTTTTATTTATTGATTACAAACTCTTAATCTGAATACTTTGATTCACATATTAAGTAAAAAGATGCCGAATTTAATGAATTTATACCTTTTCGGTAACTGTCGATAAAGCGTTCGAGCTCCGGTCCAGTACAACCAGTTTCTTTCTAATTTTTCTCGATCATCACCGTCAAAGACACGGAAAATGGAAACAATGTAACCCGTAGTACATTTTATCCCTGCGGATTTTTTGGCAGGAATATCAATTGCAGGACGAGCGATGGTGGCGACCTACAAAAAATAAAGTAAAATTTTACGATTTTTTTTTATTTTAAAGAGAGGATTATGAGGATGATTAATATTAATACTGGTCACATCATCTAAATTGTTCTAAATAAAAACTTGGACGTTGTACACATGTAAAATGAACTCGTATTCTATACTCCATGCAAAAAGTAGTAGTAGTAATAATAATAACTCTTTTTAAACACGAGAGTAACTCAACTCACCTCACGGCATAAATGAAAGAAGTGGTCACCACAAAATCCAGTATTACTCGGGTCAAAAGTGTCTAAGGCGTTTTTTCGGGCAGTTTCAACAAAGTCACTGGCATCCGTCCGAAGTTTCGGCACAACGTACATTGCCATTAGTGGAAAGTCAGCTAAAATATAGAATAAAAAGGAAAGAAAAAAATACTCACATATAGTCAGCATAGTATAGAGTATAGAGTATAGAACGTGAAACGGAGTATCATGTATACAGTGTTTTATCTATCTAAAATCTACACCCTACTCCCAAACCTACAAACATTAGATTTCATAGCATGCCTCATTCTCCAGTTTCAGATTCAACAGTGACATTTTCTACTTTCTGCTCTCAACTTTCTATCTTCTATCTTCGTCCTCCTTCTTCTTGTCATCATCCTATGTTACCGCCTAGAATCTAGAACTAGTTCTATGTAGTCATCGAATGACATGACATTGCATTGCTATCGCCAACACAGTGCACACAGTGTACAGTTCAAAGTAATCGGTTTGAAAATATATCACCCTATAAAAATGGTGAACACTGTACACTGTACTCTGTGCTCTGTGCCTTGTATGTACTGTACTGTGAGAATTGGGAATCAAGTGGAATCTTGAATCTAGTCTAGTCACGTCATGTCATAAGATAAGATGACATGCGAATCATAATGATGGAAGGAAAATCATCACAGTCAACCAAAAAAGCCAAAAGCATCTACCGTCTACACTGTACATTGTACATTATGTAGTGTACAGTGTACAGTTTGCCAACCCAAACGAAACCCAACCAAATCAAACCAAACCAAACCAGCAGCCGCACCAAAAGATGAATGTACCTACAGAGAAAGCCTCATCCTCATTTTCTCAATTTTCAATTCTCAATTCCCAGCTCCCAGCTCCCAGTTGACGACAGCTCACTCGCTCTTTCTCTCTTTCTTTTATCTACATTACACATCTTTCTTCTCATCTTTATCTAAAGACTGTACACTGTACATTGTACATTGTCGATTGGAAGTTGGAAGTATACATTTTTTTCAAAATCTACATGTACTTTTCTACACAGACAGAGATACTTTTAAAATCATGAAAAATGAAGAATTGTCGGATTCATGAATTTTCATTTGAGTTCTTTCCCATTTTATTATTATTATTGAGCATCGAGTATTGATACAAAAAGATGTCTATATGAATATTGATATTGAATATCGTAACAAATACGAATGAATGGCACTTGTGACTTAAGCTATCTCAAATTCAAATTCAGGTAGAAAATTGTACTATCCGGCATCTTGACTCTTTACGGATACATAAATCATACTGCGCATACTGAATTGATAGTGAAAATTGGGGAAAGAGTAAAACTCGCGCCTAGGAAAAAAAGATTTATACATTTTTCATTTTTCAAATCAAACCTTGTTTTAAGACAGCTGTTTATATTTCATGAATATTAATCTCCCTTCGTCAGCATCAGTGCTCTTTTATTTATGTACACTTTCTTTCTTTCTTTCATTCATTCTTTCTTTCTTTCTGTGGGCCTTGTTTCTCCTTTTTCCAAGCTCCAAATATTATTCTTCACAAATCCCATGAATGGGAATGAGAAAACCTCAGAGAAAAATTAGACAAAACCAGCATGCTTATTCTTATTCTTTCTTTTTCTTTCTTTCTTTCTTTCTCACTCCATCGCCTCCATTTCCCATTTTATATTTTCCATTTTCCAATCAACACATGCCGTGCACATCTGTCGTCTGCCATATCTAAAATCTAGAATGTAGAATCTGTAGCATCTAGAAAACCACAAAACCACAAGATGTATATTTTTCCATCACCTTTTGCTTTCATCTTTTGTACTCATTTTCCACTTTCCCTTTTTAAGCATGTTGTAGAATAGAAAAATAAAAAACACCTTTGCCATTTTCATCTTACTCTTTTGTTCATTATGATCAACATTGAAAGAAGAAGAAGAAGAAGAAGGGGGAACAGCATTGTACACTATGCATTATGCATTGTTCGTAAAATAGAAATAAAATACACAAGAAACAATGTGGTTATTGATTATGAATGTGGAGCAGCTGGAAAATGATCATGTATCACGTAATTTATGGAGAAGCTTGAAGAAGTTTTTTTTAAAGATTTACAATGTAAAGTGTAAAGTGCAGAGTTAGTAAAATACAAAATGGCGAGAATACAGTGTACAGAAAAAGGTACAAGGTTCTGATCATCTGGACGGTTTTGAATGTCTTAATTTATAATCTGGACAATGTACAATGTACAATTTTTGTACAAGCATTTCATTAATTTGATCCAGCACTCAAATTTGGAGCGGTGGAGTTTAAAGGAATTAAAATATTCTTGCTAGATGTTGGACTTTGCTACTTTTAGCCAAAATAAAATTATGACAACAACATGAATAAATGAATGAAGGAATGAACGAGGTGGATTTAAAATGAACATCTAAGAAGATTTTCCATGTTATTTTCTACTTTTCCTCTACATTTCCCTTGAATACGGATTACAAGTTTTCTTTCATGTACAATATACAATATGCAACAAAATACAAAGTACCAAATGTACACATAGGATGAAAATAAATTAATTTGAAAAATAGGTATAAAACACGTGCCTAATTCATTAGAAAATAAAAAGGGTCATCATGTCATGTCATTCACGTCATGAATGGCATACAAAATAGATATCACATAGACCACAAACACATCCTAAGAAAAAAGTCCAGTGTAGAGCCACAGAGTAAGTTTAGAGCCTCCAGAGCTTTTTTATTGCTCTTTCTGGGATTGTGAAGATTATGCAGACTTTTTCTGTCATTTCACTTCTTCTTCTCCTCCTCCTTTTACGTTCTCTCTTCTTTTTACCATTCTAATCTTTTCCAAGTGTGTATCATATCTAATGTAAAAAGATGTAGATTGTAGATACATACATACATAAAGTGTAATATTTTCTCCATTTCCCATTTTCCATCTTCCAATTTCCATGTTACTGTAATGGGTAATGCCGTTTCCCTCAGATCTGAGCTGAACTGAACTTGGACTGGAATTTTTTCTGTTCATCTGTTCTTTCTTCATGTCTTTCATACTTTCCTACTTTCTCTTTCTATTTTTCAGCCTTCACCTCAACAAAACTTGTAGATACATACAATTGTACAATGTACAATGTACAATGCACAATGTAGGTGCATACAACAATTGGAAAACAGGAGAAAAGTTATGTGTACAATTTTTTTACGCGGATATTTCTCTTTCTATTATGGAAATTTGCCATGAAAACTCTAGGCTCTAGACTCTAGACTCTAGAATTTAAGACTGAAAACCTCAACCGTTGGTAGTGGTACTGGTTCTGGTTCTATTGCTGTTGGCTGGAGAAAGTACAGATAAAGCGGATAAAGATGGCGAGCTTCTTTGTATTCTGTTCTGTATTCTGCTTTTTTCAGAATTCTGAGCATTTAAAAAGATTAACAATGACCTGAGTAAAACCCTTGGCGTTCACATTTCCCTGTTTTTTTTTCCTTTCTCCAGTTTCTTCCTCTCTTTTCCACATTTCAAATTACAGAGATAAACTTTATTTCTCTATGGATTTAACCCTTCTTTTCTTTTTTGCTTCCCTTTCTTCTGAAATCTTGAGTCTTGAGTTTTGAGTCTTGAGCCTTGAGTCTTGACTTTATCTCATTTATCCTATTTCAGTGCAACTTGCACTTTCATCTGCGTCTCAAGTCTCAAGTCTCAATAGTCTCAATAGTCTCCAATCCAATCTCTACAAAAATCCTTCGACTGTGATTCCAATTCTAAATGTGCAGATTAAATTGTACAAGTACCAAATCCGAAATAGAAAATAGAAAACACGGAATTTGGATTTTAAATTCTACTTCCAACTACTGATATAAATAAGTAAACCAACTAACGTCTCAAGTCTTAAAGCTCTGGATTCTGTATTTAAACAGAGGATTTTTAGTGAGTAATTTATGACTGAGTGGTGAGTGGTGAGAGGTGTGTCGACAGTTGATTTTGATGTTGATGTGGACGGGCGTTAAAATACAGTTTACAGAATCTGTGGATTTGATCTAGATTGTATCCCTACTTGGTATTTATTTAGGTAAATGGATGGGAGTTATTAATCAATCAATCACTTTTGAAAAGAGAGGTGTGTGCGGGTGCTGGAAATATCTGTGTAGATCTAGAATGCATATGTAGAATGTAGAACGTACAAGGTTGGTTGTTGGTTGACATAAGAATTAGTAGTTTGCATTTTCTATATTCTGCCCTTTTGACACGTGAAAAGAAACCAAATTCACTATCGCCATACTCCATACCACATCACACCAAAACCAAAACCAAAACCAAGCCAAATCAGAGCATAGCTACTAAAGCTAAAGTATTAACCGTTCCCATGGTAAACCGTGAGCCGTCAAGGATCCTTGAATTCAAATAGCTAAGGCTAAATAGGTTCCGTTCCGTTTCCATCTGAGATCTGAGATCTGAGAATTAGAATGTAGAATGTAGAATCAGAATCAGTGGTGAGGAGTGGAGACCTCACTGCATCGATTAAGTAATTAATTTCCCATTTATATTCTTCAAAAGAGGAGAAGATGTGGATTGGAAAGTGTGGAAAAATTGAGCGGATTCAATCCCATTGGACCTACAATCCACAATTCAAATCTAATACCTAAGCATCTCTTACTTCAGCCAAGAAACACATATCTGTAGAACTAGAAGTAGAACTAGAACCAAAAGTATTTAGAATTTTAGGATATATGATAATATGATATACCTGTAGATTGGAATTGGAATCGGAATTGGGATCGGAAATCCATCTTCATTTTACATTTCACACACAAACAAACACGAGATATGTATAATGTATACGTGTTATGATAATAGATATTATGTGCATATTTTCCTCAAGTTTGTCAGAGTTTGGAGTTGGGAGATTAGAGTTTAGAGTTTACGCACTTTTCTCAAGTCAAATTATCCTTTTAGTTTTTGGCTCAATTTCAAACCAAAAGTATACATAATATTCTTAAAAGGAAGGAATATAAAATTACCTACAAATACAAATATCGTAGCCTGTCTAATGTCTACTGCCTAATGTCTAGATTAAGTATGTTGTATGTTGTGCAACCCAATATTTGAAAAGAGAAACTCGCTCCAGACTCTAGATTCAAGGCTCAAGACTCTGGTCGATTCACAATGCACATAAAAAGTCCAAAGTAATTATACAGATCGTGAAGAAAGTGAATGAGAGCGAAAGAGAAGAAAAAGCTGTTATAATGGATAAAATGAGTCCCATTAAAAAGTGAAGAATGTTCATAGGCGGAAAGCCCACTGGCATACTAACTTTCACTCACTCACTGACTCACTCTTTCTTTCAGACCCTCACCGCTCATTCCACAACTAACTATCACAGGACGTGGAACGTAAAATAGATGTGTACATTCTACATTCTACAGTCTAGAGTTTAGAGTCTAGAGTCTACAGCAATCTGCACTGTATCCTGTATCCTGTAGACTGTGGTGAATTAGAGAATGGCTCTGGTTGTGGAAAATGGGATGTCATGAGTAAAAACACGTAATGGGTTCCACACGACCCAAACTTCATCTTTACGACTCTGTCGACTATTTGTCTGTCTTCATATGAGCAGGAGTGTTAGTGTGTGCATCGTGCATGTGTGTGTGTGTGTAAGTGTGTTTGGAAATCATAAAACTTCACCAATCTCCATCTTTTCTTCCTCACTTTCCATTACACTAGACGTTTCACGCACTTTTTTTAAAGAAGAAAGTTCCAGTTCCATTCTCAGTCTCGCCCTCCTTTCTCATGTACACAAATAGGGACAACCGTACCGTGACACCCAAACAGAGAAAACTAACAGCCCAACTACCAACATTTTTATGCAGGTAAAATAACACCGAACACCGTACAAAGGATAAGTATGTCTAGTGAGAGAGGTTTTATCACGACCATTCCCCCGTTCATTACACATTTAAATTTTTCTACGACACTTTCTCCCTTTATTCATCTTCATTACTTTGGACAGGCTCCATTAAAATTTTAAAGAGTGACCTTTCTCTCCATCTTTTACGTTCTACGTTTTCTCCTCCTCTCCTTTGTCTATGTTCTTAAGAGAAAGTGGAAAGGATGTTGAAAAGTGCTGTTGTTCTTGCTCTTGCTCTTGTTGTTCTTGTTCTTGTTCTTTATGAAACAGGCTTAGACTTTCCATTTTCCACTCTTTCAGTATTGAGTATATTGAGTGTTGAAAGTGAACACTTTTCTTTTCCTTTCCTTTGAAAAACGAAAGGGAAAATCGCTTCAAGGCAATCATCATTACACGTACAAATTATGTAGCATGTACCATAATATACCCTGTACAATAGTTCAATTAAGTGCTCTTGCACTTTTCAACCATCTTTTAATATTTTTCCATGGAAAAAGAGGAAAAGGAAAAGGAAACGGAACATACGGTAGTAGCAACTACGATGACTACCGTAGTTTCCTTCTTTTTTCCTCCATCAATTTTATGGATGGAGATTCTAATGATTATGCAATGAAATAACGAGCAAGATTGTTTTTTTTTGACACAGTTTAATTTTCTTGAATGAGCCCAAAGAGTTATTTGTTTAGATGGCGACTGTAGACTGTGGGCTGTAGATTGTAGAATGTAGACTGAACTGAAGAATGGAGAATGGAGAATGTAGAACGTAGAACGGAAAAAACCATTCACCATTCACATTCTGAGGATTGAGAATGGCCTGGCGTTCTCATGAGGGAAGAAACTAAGTTCTTGTTAGAAAAGAAAGGAAAGGAAAGAGAAGGTGATGACGACGATCATGATGGTGCCCCAATAAAACTGCTCCTGGAATAACTCAGTCCTTGTTCCTGTTCTTGTCCTTGTGTACGGTGTATGCTGGTGATGGTGCTGGTGTATAATGTATAGAGAATGGGCTTTCAACTCTCATTCACATTCTCATTCCCATTCTCATGTATACACTTTCTCATTCCCTCACATAAAAAACCCCATTGTGCACTGACATTTATTACTACTCAACTTTTAAGCTCACTCATTTTCAACCTGAGTAAACGGTTATTTCCCCTCTTTACAAATTCTACATTTCCACTCACCATCCTCAAAACTCAATCCTCAATTCCACACTGTACAATGTACAAAGTTTAATGCATAATGTATTTCCCTCCACTCATTCACTCCTTTTCTTTTTCATTCTATTTTCTCTTGTTTTTGATCGAGAAAAAAAGACAGATTGAAATAGACAATAGACAAAAGAAAAGAGAGACAGAGACACTCTGCCTAAAAATAATGGATTGTGTTTTATTCTATTGAAATTTTAAGGCTCATTTTGTCACAACGGTGAAACAAAAAACAATGAGCAATGAACAAAGAGTGTCAGTGGACAAATATTGACGGGTGGTAGAAAGAACGTTTAGGTTTATCACCAATTCAAAAGTAATTTATGTTTACATTTTAATGTAAAAATGATTGAAGAATGAAAAGTAGAATGTAAATAATGGAAAGAGAACAAGTGTAGGTTGTAGGATATTTGATATGCATAGATATCAAATATGAGTGCAGTCTTCCATATAATAATATAATATATAATAATATAATGTATAATAAATCAATTTAGATGACATGATCAAAAATTCTTCGTCTACAACAACTAAAAGTAGCTCATAAAAGTTTTAACTTTCTTTCTTTCTTTCATTTTCAC
>JAQGBI010000762.1:0-13054 GCA_034698325.1 Sminthurinus elegans | reverse complement strand
ATATTAAAATGAAGAGAGACAACGAACGGAACGAGAAGACCAAAACAGCTTGCATAAAGTCAAAGAGCAAAGATGTACAATGTACAATATACATGGGCTTTTATGGTTTATAGCTTTTTACCACTATATCAGTGGGGAGATGGCAAAATGGACACGATGAGAATATTATATCCTTTTTGACAGAGCAGGTTGAAATCTCAAAGAGCTTTTAGTTAATAGTAAAACCAACTGTTTTGCATTTCAATTCGAGCCCAATTGTTTTCTCTCTGCTTGTTCTCTGGTTTTGTTTTATTTTGTGTTTTGATACAGACTTTAAATTAAATAAAAAAAATCAATATGAATAAAGTATGAACATTTGCTCAAGGTACATGCACTCCACAACTCACAATTTACAATCCAATCCACCGTTTGCCATTTCATTGTCATCATTTGAGATGTGAGTTAACTTGTGGATGGACGGATAGCGGGATATAAAAACCAAGGTAATGATAAATAATAAATAACTAATATGTATCATTTGCTCTCCTCAACATTGAATTTATATAGAGGTGAAAAGGGATTGGTAAAATTACTTAGCAGAGCAGAACGGCTCAATAATATAATACTAATAGTAAAACATACAGTGTGTGTACTGTGAACTATACATAAAATGTACTGACAACCGACTTTGTCTTGTACAAAGTAGGAATTCAAAAGCGTGTATAGAGCTAAAACTTTGTACTTTTTGTAGATAGATGCACCTATAGTGAACAACGTACATTTTGTATCATTCTGTCCAAGTTTGCAACTTATCAACTATGTAAAACGTGATACATTAGTATGTGTATTATAATGCTGATGTATATTATGCTGGTGATATAACAGTATAATGACTTGTACTGTATTGTATCTACACCTACATGCATATACATATATCCATGCTGAAACAGAGATTGGAATTGAATGAGACAAGAGATAGGGAGAGACTATGTTCGTATAGCATGTATCATGTAAGTTTACATATGGTCTGTTTGTGCACGCAAATGTACCAACTACAAACATCGACAGAGACATGGAGCCATACAGCACACACATAAAATATAGAGGAAAATACATATATATATCAGCATTGAAAAAACACACGTAGGGAATAAATGGGAAAATGAGAAAATTGCAAACTACGACTGTGTATACTAGACTATGTACGTGAGGGAGGCTCATAAAAAGGACGACGACGACTTTCCTTTGATGTGATAAAAGATGCCAATATAATATATTATGTGTACTACTGTGTACTCTCTGTTTATATATTTGGGAGTTCTGAGTGAGTGTCTTGATTCTTGATTCTTGATTCTAAATTCTTGACTCTTCGTTCTTCTAGGTTCTGGGCTTTTGATTCTTGATGCAAACGAAAAGCAAAATGCAAAATGCAAGACCAAGACCAAGTTAATAGTAGCTGAACAAATTCTCTTTACAAACAGAATTCTTACAGTTTTATCTGCAAAAGCACAAGGTATCAAAAGTATAAAGTAGGTAAAATAAAGTAGCCGTACATTTTATTTCATCAAGAATTATACTGATATGCATATCCATACGCCAAATTTCCAAAACACAAAACATGATACACAAACCAGCATATGTTTTTACACATGCACTATGGTCGTACAATAGGCAGAGTGTAGATTGTACATTGTACATAGAGTGTAGAGCTTGACTTGGCTTCATGTATATTGATCTATCTGAACACTGAGCACAGTCAGTCTAAAAGCGTTAGCGTGGAATGGGATAGGATGAAAAACGTCAACATGAACGTCAACCTTCTCTCGCATGCAACTTTTCACATTTGAATTACATTATAAATGCAATATGGAGCCTTGTGCGGAGAATAGTTACTTGAGGAAGGAAAAGGAAAAAGGAGCAGCTCTGCTCTGTCACATACACATAATATTCATATATTTAAGTAGTATAGTGAAAAAACATGCAGGCATTCATACCCAAAAACTGTAAGATTCTATATAATCCAGCTAAGTGAAAAAATATTAGTATTACTACACCTTATTATAAGTAATAAATTCAGCCATTGGTTTACAAGTAAAACATTGAGCGGATGGATTTACTAAAATGTATAATGAAATGACAATGGCTAAATTACAAATTACAGTTAGAGAAGAAAACGATCAGATGACAAAGTAATACACAATGAATTGTATATTATAGTGTTTTTGTTATACCTACATGCGTTTGTAAAAAGTTACAAATATACATAGAAAACAAGTATTTAAATTTTACACACAAACCAAAAAACCAAAGACCAAAAACTGAGAGACAAGCCACAGCACAGTATTAACTACCAGATCACATCTACATGTACATAATACCTTGTTTTGACTGACTATAATACACAGATATATCTAATATCAGTTATAAGATACGTGTAGACCAGTGCAGTGGTACAGTGACATTCAAAGCTCTACTATATTATATTATATTATATAGGTTTGGCAAGGCACAACATAACATAACTTGACATGACACCAGAGAACTGAGAAAATCACACGTTTTATACCAAATAGGTGTATTACAGAAGGACATGTGTTGGCTTTTGTTTCTGTATGTTGCATGTCTATGTCTGTGTATATGTAAGAGCTCTAGATTCCAGATTTAAAGAGACTAGAGACTAGACACTAGACACAGTTGAGATTCACTTCTTCTTCCTCCACTTGAGTCACTCTCAGCTCAGCTCAACTCTACTCTGGTCTGGTCTAGTCTACTCTACTCAATTCATTCTCATCACATCACATCACAGCACATTGCACTGGTTGTCATCTCTGTTTTTTCGTACAAGTAAACTTGGAGCAAATTTATTTATTTATTTATTTACCATGTACAATCGTATTGCATCTCTTTCTACATTACTCTCTATATCTATTACAAGTATGTAATAGACTAAGAGCTACGAGATAGAAGATAGAAGAGGCTTCTTATACAAGAGTATTATCATTATTATCCGTTCCTAGGATGCACAAACCAGTTTATTACTACCAACTTTTGTACAAACTCCAAACTTCAAGCTACAAACCATGAGCATCAACATCATCATCATCCGCCTTTATTGTTCTTATTCAATTTTCATTTTAATCATGAGTAAAGTAGCAGTAGCAGTCTTCAGTTGTACTTTTAGTCGTAGTCGTAGTCGTATGAGGTAGCCACAAAGTTACTATTATATACTATACATACAGAAAAGTTATGAGCAGAAACAGAGGATATACAGGAAGTAGTATAATCATAAAAATAACATTACTGTTACCGTATTACACGTTATATGTTGTACAGTGTGTAGAAAAATACATGATACATGATACAAAATACAAACAGCAGCTAAGCTTAAGCTCTAGAGCAAAAAAGTCAAGTATCAAAGCTTCTTTTTTTGCAATTATTACAAATTATAAACTTAATCATCTTTACAATTCCATCCAACATTCACACTTACTAGATATTAGACATTCAGCATTATTAGACTGACAATTGAAAATTAAACACCTGAATAAAAATTCATGTACCTGCGTTACAAAGATATATGGTATATGCTGGTTCACAGGATATGAGTACACAATGACAATGAAGGATTTATAATATGTAATATGTAATATACTCTCGTACCTCTCTATAAGTACATTTTATACTTACCTTTTTTTTGTACAACGCTTTGTATAAAAAATATACTTAATCAACTCAATTTTTAGTATACATGCATAGAGCAAATGGCCTTTGTACAATGTCCATCGGGATGTACATACACATGGAGAATGTAGAATGTATACAGATATAGCCTTTGCATGTCAATTTTCATTATTGTTGACTTTGAGATTTTTCATTCTTAGTTTCAGCTTCATTCGTAGTCAGTCAAACGTCATTACCACTATTATTATTATTATTGGCAAACGTAATCAATAATACTACATAGTACATACATCATACATGTATAACTTATACGTCAGTATTTCATTCCACCTTGAACGAGTTTTGACTATGACGTGTCAATTAATTACAATTTGATATGGATATTACTGTTATTACATTAGCTGGCTCATGAGGATGTGTATAGGCCTACCGTATACCGCAAGCATAGAAATTCAGCTTTAGTAGAGACACAAAATGTAAGGCATTTTCTTATCTACACAGAGAGTGATTTGTAACATATTTGTGTATTTGTGTACTTGGAATTTTTGTATGGCACCATGTAAATTCTTTATATAATTTCATATTTTTTGAGACTTGCTTTATATTTTACATGGTATATAAGGTATAAGTAAATAAGCTGTAGGTCATAGGTGTAACCAGTAACCCTCCACGTAATTTTTGTAAGTATATTGATATATTATGTATTCGGAAATTTGGAATGAGGAGTACTCTGTTTTTATTATTATGATAGAAAGTCATTCCAGATTTTTTGTTTTTAAAGTTTAAAGTTTTTAAATACATCACTTAGGTTTTATTTTATATTCATTCGTTTGTTATATATGTAGACGATTTCCCCTTCTTTTTTATGTAGACGATATTTGTATACCGTATGCCTTAGATCTTGTATACTCTGTACTCTGCATATAATTTAGTTACTTCATGAATTTTGAATTGTAGAATACTGTATAATTTACAAGAATCTTACAGAATACACTCCTGACGTTTCTGATATGATAATGATACGACGAATAAAAATAAGAGTTGATTTTTACAATGATAATATAATTCAAGTAGTCATAATAATATTTAATAATAATAAGTAGGAATAGAAAGAACATCAAGTAGATGTATTGTGTATTGTAGATTGTAGATAGAATTGCTAAATAAATTCATTGAGATTTGAGATTCAAGAATCTAGACCATGAAATCCTTGTTGTGTCGCTCTTTTGTATACTCAAACGTGGTGAATACACTGTTCACTGTACTATGTACTCTTTGGTATATGTAATATGTAATATGTAGTTTGTAGTTTGTCGTTTTGATACGTATTATGTATAGTGAAGAGTGTATTGTGTATTGTGTGGTGTACTGAATAAAAGTGCGATGGCCTAAATTGAAAACTAAAACTTTCATCTTATACACACAATTCTCTAGTCATTCTGATACAATCACTCCTCAAACTCAAATTCAAACTTCATCTCAAAACTCCAACTACAAATCCAACTGTATAACTTGAATTCCAATTCCAAATCCAACTCCAACTTCAACTTAAATTTTGTCCTATCCTGTCCTATCCTTTATCATATCACTCTCTGATTATGTGAACCATTTAGTTACATATTATTATAGTCTACTGTACTCTATAAAGTGTACATTGTACATGTTACTGTATTTTGTATTTTGTACTTTTGTACTTTGTATTGTGAACTCGAGCAGTTAAATAGTAGTTACATTTTCTTTTCATTTCATATCATTTTGTATATCATCATATCAAATCCTATATACCCTACATTCAGTACAAACAAACAGTACACACATATTGGTAAAGTATATACATAACGTCTTTGCATGTAAAAGAAGAAAAGAATAAAAATGGAAAGGGAGACATGCACGTTGTATGTTGTGTGAGTTGTGAGTATTTATTTATTTATCCATATATATCATATTTACACATAAATAGTAATGAAATTGAAAACTCATAAAAGTATGTATAAAAGTACAAAAGCACAAAAGTGAGCATGAATGAACTTGAGGACACTTGACTACAGTT
This sequence comes from Sminthurinus elegans, assembly GCA_034698325.1. Lineage (NCBI taxonomy): Eukaryota > Metazoa > Arthropoda > Collembola > Symphypleona > Katiannidae > Sminthurinus > Sminthurinus elegans. The sequence continues at coordinate 7,344 of JAQGBI010000762.1, read as the reverse complement.
TTTCCTTCTCAATGCTTTTTAAACCTGTATTTGATACTTGCCTTCTTATTACACATACATTATATGCATGATGCATGTACTTTGCACCATGTACTACAATTGTTATACCGAGTATTGAGAATTGAGTATGTAAGTTATTCTGGTACTTTTGAATAATAAACAGATTGTATACATATCCGAATATGTACATGAAACACTGTGAAATATGAATAAAAGAATATGAATCATTTTCAATTTTTAAATCCATAAGGCTCAGCTCATTACAATTTTCAATTATACTGAATCGCTAAAGTTCATCGTGTAAAAGTTTAAAGGCCATTCCTACATTTATGTTTGAAAAAATAGCAGGGGCAATATATGCATACTTGTATAATGTACCGTATTGCCTGTACTATTATGTATTATGCATCCTGTTGTAGACAGTAGACAGCAGATAGCAGATAGTGGATGGATCTCAATGTAATCTTGGAATATTTACACATTATACACAGAACACATCTTCAGTACAGATCTTCAGCTGATGACAAGAAAATCAAGAGAAAATTCAGCCAGTACATCATGCTTGTATCTAAGAAGTATAATACGTGCAACAAAGGTGTATACATGCATGTATATACATAATATATGTATACTTACAAATTTATACTACCTATACTGCCGACAGTACAGCGTACAGAGTACAGTGTAATCGATTTACTTGGTAATACATTGTTGAACCCACCCTCCGTTCTCCGTTCAACTCCATATGTATACGTACATTTTGTTCTCTGTTCAATGTTCTTGCTCTATAATTTTGTTTTTTTTTAACCAACTCATGTGCTCTTCATTCTTCATTGTTATACAGAGATATGTACGTAATATGTGCTATGTAAGAAGTAAGTAAATGATGCATATTATATTCCCACAGGTTTGAATAAACTAGTTGATAGTTGATAATATATGTATGCACAGTCCCAACTCCAAACTCCAAATATTAACCTACCTCACTTGAACATAATATATACTGTACACTTGTATGTATGTAAAGTATATGTGCATATGTAATTGTACAATCACACAGAAAATTTGTCTTATCTCTCTGTATAAGCCCCTCTCCTTTATGGATGACTGTGTCTCGTATATAAGTGTATGTGTATACATATTTGTGTGAAAGTTTTGACTTTGGTTGGGATTCGAATTGTACAAAATACGGCACTGTACTCTTTTATATATATTTTGTTGTATTGTAATGTAGTGTATTGAGCATTGAGGATTGAGCATTGAACGTTGAGCTAAGAACTAAGCTGCATAAAATGAACCCTTCCCATCATCCTTTTTTCTGACTTTACTATGTACATTCATGTGTAATTGTATAATATACATGATGGGCTAATAACTGTACCATAATACATGTTATTTTTTACATATAAATGGAATATGAAAGGATAAGTGGATTGACAAAAAAAAACATTTATAACACTCTTGTAATTTGTGTATGTAAAAAATCCAATGTATAAAACTAACACGCATAGTATTTTTCGGATCAAAACCTAGACCTCCGTCAAGAGTCAAGATTAGGCCGTAATTGACCGGATCATAATCATAAGAATACTAATGATAAGAAGAAGAATTCTTTACATCGTTAAGATTGACACAGCTTATACATCACACATGAAAAACACGAGTTCAAACAATACCAGAGAACAATAATAAGTACTTTATCCCACCTCTGATTAAATATTTTTTACGTATGAGCAAAGACAAAGGGTCTGAAAAAAAAATCAGTAAACACATCTCGTCTCACATTACAAAATCATAAAACAAGAGTTACAAAAGACAAAAAGTATTTTAACTGTATTTTAAATGTTAAAAGGAGCTATTTATAAATAGAGGACAAAGAGCGAGCGAGCGAGTGAGAGAGAGAGAGACAGAGAGAGATCAGGAGCAGAAAATCAATAAAGAATTTTAATGTCCATGTTACAGTCATTAAAAGTAGATCAAAAGTAAATGAGTGTGTCATGTGTACAGTTAATCATGAGCTACAGAGCATATAATTTGTACTAATTCTACCATGCTTTGATTATGTAAGATCTAAGATCCTTGAGCCCTGTATCTTGTGACTTGTGTCTTGTGCCATCTTCTTCATATTATATGTGCGGCAAATGATATAGAGGCTCTAATTAATTTTACATTTTCTATACATTTCCCATTTTAAATCTAACTAATAAAGTTTAAATACGAGTTTGAAGTAATTGTCTTGTGCTTAGACTGAATGAATATAGATAAATACATTTCAGATTTTTGTATCATTGAGCATTGAGTCGTTTGTAGGCTGTGGAAAATCGGTGGAAATCGGGTAGGATGGAAAAGATGATAAAGTATAGTTAGGAAAATATAGCTGAATTGGAAGGCGGAAAGTACCGCTTGTCGTTACGTTGCATTGCGTAGAATTGCAGTTTATACATACTTGAAACCATACACATTTCGTATAAAAGACTACTACATTGCTGATGATGCTGTTTCTTATTTTACATGCTGTATACTGCATATGTGTGTAGTATATATTGTGTACATTATGCGTATATGTTAGCCTGCTCTTAGTTCTTAGTACCCTCCACCTATTTTCTGCTTTTCTCATATAGATAGAATTTTGGTTGGTTACGAGTTACGAGTTGGGATTTTTGGACGACTGCCAAACATTTAAAAGAGTGAGGTTTTTCTCAAAAAGATCTGAAAAGCCATGACATTATGATGTATTGTGCTCAAGAACCAGAAGCTAAACCTAAACCTAAAGTTAAAGCTAAAGCTCAGGATGAAGAAGCTTCACCACCATCAAACTTTGATGCAAAGGAGCAGGTATATTATAATATGTATAGTACAGTATACGTGCAATGTACATTGTACATGCCATACCTATTGCACAAAGTATCTTCACTCTACTATTATTGTTGTTACTTTTATTATTATTATCATTATTATTATGACTGACATGGTAAAGCCATCCTTTTTGTGAAACATTTTAGAACTGTAGATGGTACATTGTATGCTTTATGCTGCACTATGAACTGTACAGTGCACACACGGCAACATCACCACCTTTTTTTTCAGCCACTGCACTTCCGAACCAACAACCAAAGAAACACGGCAGACACTTCAGCATCAACTACCAACTTCCAACTCCCAACTTGTACGTTGTAGGTTGTAGGTGTAATACAAAAGTAAATAGAGGAAAATATTCATACAAATACAAAAAAATACAATGTACAAGAAATATGTACAAAATTTATTTATTGTACCCAAAAATCGAGAATTGAGAAAAATGGATAAGTTCTGGCACACACAGATAAAATACAAAAATGCATGATAAACACTGCGTAAGTGAGTGAGTGAATATGTATGTCATTTAAGGAAGAAGTGACATATCTTCAAAAATGAAGGCATAGTCGGAAGAAGAAGAACAAGAAGACAAAGTAGAAAGGAAAAAATAAAAAGAAGAAGAAGAAGAGGCGAAGACCGTCTGAGAATAACGATTCAGAATTGACTGTACTGTTTACTGTATCTTGTATGTTGTATTTTGTATATTGTGGATGTATTAGTAATAATACAAGTAGTTGTAGTAGTGGCAGTTGTATAACCATCAAAATATATGTAAGCAGAACATTGTGCAGTCAAATTGAATGTACTGTGTTATATTATTACCATTACATTACATTATAATATAATACAATATATAGTAATACTGTTTTATATGTAGCCTGTAGTAAGACATGCTATGGCATGGCATGGCATAGTATGGCAAGAAAAGGCATGGATATGGTGTGGATAGAAAGGGTCAGTGTTCTCAATAAAAGCTCGCATCAAGAACGAAAGAAAGAAAAAAGACGAGAGAGAGAGGGAGAGAGAGAGAAGAGGATGAAGAAGAAAAACCTACTCCTCTTGCACATACTTACATATACTTTAAGAAAGAACACCTTACTTTCAATACCCATGAAACTCAAGCCTCGTTCTTTACATCTACATCTATAATATCTACACACTGTGCTTTGAGCTTTGTACTTTGTGCTTTATAAAAAAAGTACAAGAATACGCATAAGAATAGTGAGTGGTACGTGTTGTATATGAGCTTCTTTTTACTTCTTCTTCTTCTTCTCCTCTTCTCCTCCTCAGCCTCTCAAATCTATTTGTATGTACACCAAATTTATGTGTGTGTGTGTTGCCACGAAAAACTCTTCTAATCTTGAGCAGACCGACAACCGACAGCTGACATCACCTCTTTCTTCAACTCCAACTCCAACTTGAAACCTCTTGCTGTATACTGTAAGCTGTATGCTTTTTGTAGTTATGGATATTTCTTTTCTTCTATCTGTATTCCCTGTATATTGTGTATTGTATATGTTTTCTTGAGGCTCTATTCTGTATGCTTTATTCTCGATTCTGAATTCATTCCTTCCTGTAGCACTTAGGCAAAACATGTTTTCATAAGTGAATCTTTCAGGCTTTTTGTTTCTGTCACAACCTCATCATTGTATTATTACCTACTACAATTACTATTATTCCTATTCAACAAAAGGTATGTCTGCATCTACATATAATATATATAGAGACAGCCAGGGACGAAAATGATTTTATTTCAGATCATTCTACATTCTATATCTATTGGTGTACTCCTTTCCAGTCCATTTCATTTTATTTCACTTTAGTTCAGTTTCCAATCCATCAGCCATGAATATACAGTATACATGTATATGTATGTACATGTATCAGCAGTCAGCAGGGAGGGACGAGTCAAAGTATTTGTAAAGCCAAGTAAAGCAAAGCAAAACAAAACAATGATCATGGTAATGATGGTGATAATGATATGATAATGATAATGACAAAGGCAGTATTTTCTATTTTCTAAACTACAAACATTTGAGACCTTTGATTTTAGATTTTCTACACTTTGAACTAAAAGGTCTTAGATCTGTCTGTAGTTGACTTTGTTAAAGAAAAGAGACATAGAAAAAATATGTATATCTGTATAAAGAAATGAAAAAAAAATGATAATTCCATCACGTTTCGTCCAATGTGTTAGTTTTAAATTCTTTGTACAGTCATATCAATGTCAATGTCAATAGTATTCACCACTAGAACCTGGAATCCAGTACCAACATGCATGTATACGTATAAAAACTATTAGGACCAATTGCAGCTAATCCTTTCCAGTTGATAAAATAACTGAATACTTTTACTAATAATTTACATAGATGCACATTCCACTTAAAACTGCTTCACAGAACATGGATAAATATTATGCGTAAGAATAGTACTTGAGTTATGACAGTTTTCCATAGCCACGTCATCAAGTTTCCTGACTTATCGCTATACATTGAAATTACACCATATTTCTAGAATATTGTGCATGTCTAATACATGCTGCATATTAACTCATATTAGCTTAGGATAATCCTTCAGACTCTAGAATCTAGGTAGATATTAAAGTGTAAAAAACATGTTTAATAACAAACTAAAAATAATGCTATTGTTTTTGTTGGGATTCGTATTTGTATTGTATTTGAATGGACAAAAAATACCTATAAAATCTAACTGGACATAAGTCTCATGATTTCACTAGTACAAATTTTTTTAAACATTCCGCTCTTGTAACATGCCAATAAAATGTATGAAATTGAAATTGGTAAAGAAATCTCATCATCAGTGATGAGATTATTTGAAAAATATAGAGGAAGAAAAGAAAAGAGAAGAGAAGAGGAGGTGAATATTGCTAAAGTGTGTGGTCATAAGTGAGCTTAGTAGAGTCTATTGATGCATGTAAAAGTATTATGCACTATGCATTATGCAGCAAACGGATGTAGGTATGTGTTCAAAGTTCAAGATTCAAGATTCAAAACATACTTGCACATTACACATCTATACATTTACACGGGTTGTCTATTTTCATGAGGAGACGTGTGTGTGTGTGTGTGTGTTTGTGTATGATACACAGTGTACAAGATGCAGTTGTATTTGTGTAGAAGATGAACATGAAACGCTGGATGTTAACTGACACAACAAAAGTCATCAGAGAGTCTGCAGTCTCACAGCAAGCATCAAGTCTGGAATGGCCTTTTAAGGAAACTCATCAGTTTAGAGTTTCAAGCACATAACAATTGGATTTGGTTTGCTTTTCTTGGTGTGTGCTTCATTTTGCCTACTTTTTCATTCTCCATTCTCCATTCTCCGTTCCCAGTTCTTCATTCTCCATACTCCATTCTGCATCCGCCGTGCACAAACTTGGAAAAGTAGATAGAGCGGAGTATCTCCATTCTTTATGTATAGAACAGAGAAACATAGGAAAAGAAGCAAAGAAGAAGAAATAGCTAGAATTTGATAGTAGACAGTAGAATAATGTTCAAGTATGAATAAGAATACGGGAGAATATTTGTAAAGAGAGAGAGAGAGAGAAATGAAGAGATAGTTGTGGATTCCTCCTCAAGAATTTACACAGAGATACAAAGAGTTTAGACTGGTCCAAAACTTTAAATTTTATAGCTATCAATTTTCATTATTCAAAAGCTACCTTTTTATAACAAAAAAATTTTCTTTTTCTTAAATGCTTAAAAGACTGAAAAGGATAACCTAATTTTGATTTCTGACTTCTGATGTCTAAAAAATGGTGCTCCTTTGGAAACGGTTCAAAGGAAAGAAATTTCTGACGGATTCAGAATTGAGAAAAGGGTTTAAACTGTGAGTTTGTGCTCCCGTGAACCAGTCTAATAGAGACACTGTATACTGTAAACGGTGTACGTAATACGTAAACGTATGCTTTAAGAAAACAGCTCAAAGTGCACTGGCACTAGAACTAGCAACGGCACTGACACTGACACAGACGCCTTATATATAATAATAAAAATACTCGTGGTCTTATAGAACACAGAGTTGATCGTGTATCATAAGGTTGGCTATTGGATTTGTACACTGTATACATAACATATTACACCCGGCACGCAAACTATCTAGTATCTAGTTTCTAGTTTCTAGTATCTACGACTTCGGCTGCAACTGTTTGTATGTGTGCATATTTTTGAATGGTTGAGCGGAAAACTCAGCAAACAGCCAGCAGCAGCCTTCATACAAATGCACATAAATACATAATAAATACATATAAATACATGCATCAGTCAGTCTGGCATTCAGTTTAGTTCAGTATATTCTGTGTACACTGAACATTGAACATGGTGCATGAGAAGTGAGGAACTGGAGCTCCTAGTTAGTTAGCCCCGCACTCGAGTACTTTACTTTACTTCAACTCAAGTCAAAGCCAAAGAAAAGTTTCTTGTGTACTGTAGACTGTACACATTTTAGATTCTAGATTCTAGAGTTTTA
>JAQGBI010000761.1:0-13074 GCA_034698325.1 Sminthurinus elegans | reverse complement strand
ACAAACTTGATTTTTCTCCAGCGAATGAGTTTTTGAGTGTTGCTTCAAAGAGCTTTTCAGTTTTGCGGAATACTCACAATTTTCCTGCGGGCATTTAAAAGGCCTGGACTCAGAATGAATGTTTTTCACATGCTGATTCAGAAGATATTTTGTGTGAGTTTTGTACCGACAAAAAGAGCAGAAATATTTCTTGAGTTTGTTGTGAATGAGCTCATGCTTTTTCATTTCTACGACTGAAACAAAATTAGCTCCACAATTATTTTCTCCGCATTTGAACGGCCGTTCTCTCAAATGACGACCAGAAAATGTGATCACCAGAAAAATGACACATATTGCAAAAATGTTTGTGGACGGGTTTTGATTCCGAGTGCATATTTTTGACATGGATTTTCGGATAAATTTCCGCATGAGTTTTGAATGGACAAATTGAGCAGGAAAATCGTTTCTGGTTTTTGTTGTGGACAATTTGATGATGTTTCAAATCCCAGGATGTGGCAAAAGCGGCTGTGCAGTTCATCTCCTCGCATTTGAACGGCCTTTCTTGCAAATGACGACGAATGTGAACTTGAAGATGAGTTTTGTAAGAGCTAGAATAACTACAAAGTTTGCAGTGATAATCCCTTTGGCTCGTGTGAACTTTCAAATGCTGATTTAGTCCACTTCGACGCGAGAACCGTTTTTGGCAGTAGTCACAAGAAAAATCAGAATGCTCTTTTTCTGGTTCTCTCTTCTGAATTTCAGGCGTGTTAGCTGTTTCCATTTTCTGTGCAAAAATTATGAAGAGTCAAATTACTGATTATTTTTTAAAAATGCAAAACACTTTTGAATTTTGCTAGACAAACCAAAAAAAGATGCAAGAGAATAATAAAATTTCAAATTTTTATTTCCTGTTTACATTTTCTTTTTCTGTCGGATTTTTCGGATTTTTCGTAATTTTGACTTTCAGCTGTCGATAAAAAAGACTCAAATTATCATGTAAATGTAAGAAAAAGCTCTACTGAACTTTTAATTTTCTTTGGACTTTGCATTAACATTTTTTAGGTTGAAGCACACTTGATGCAGACACAACGCAGAAGCCAGCAATGGGAAAATGAGGAACAGGATTTTGCAAGTGAAGCGAACAAGAATCTTCAATAAAAACTATTTGTTCAGAATTCAACTCATGAAAAATGCAATCGTCTCTGTACAGCTCCAGTTTGACCTCTTTTGAAACGGACGGCGAGTGGAAATGGATACCGGAACCAAAACTGGAATTCACAGCATGAAACATTTGAGCAAAATTCAAGGCACTAAGAAGATTTCAGTTTCAGCTTACAAGTGCGCATTTGCCCATTTGCCAACATTAAGTTTTTTAAAATGATGAAATGGAACGGACAAACGCTTTAGCATTGAGCATTGAGTATCATTTCAAAATTTATTTTACTCCCTTTGAGCTTTCAAGTAAAACAAAATAAAATGACCAAGTTCCACGCCGCTCATTATTTCCCAGTCCTCACTTTAAACGAATGTCTAAGAGTTTCCTGCTGTGGATCGACCTTCTGTATTTAAAAAAAAATGGCGTAGGAATTTGAAATGCTGGGAAATCAAGATAAAGCAGACTCAACGCGCTATTCGTTCTTTTAAATTTGAACTGTGTGACTTTTCAGAGGTTTGATGAGTTTCAACACAACAAAAATCACACTTGCTCTTGGCTTTTAAAACTGGTTTCAAACATTTTATCAAACAAAAGCAGTGTTTAAAAGCCATGGCAACGTAAATGAACGACTAATTTTAAATACAAATTAAGCCGCGTGCTAAAAGTTTTGATTGTAGCCGAAAGGAAAAAGTTGCCCAAACAATTTTTAAGACTAACTCCGTTGATAAACCGCAACAATTGCATCATGCGGAGATAATAAAAAATGGTAACTGTTTTAGACCTCAAAGTGACTGCAGTCTATATCTACTTTTTAGTGTCAAAGGGTATATTGTAAAAAGTACCCAAAGAAAAATGAAGTTTGAAATCTTAATCAATTTACAACACTAGTTATTTTCTCGGGTTTTGCATTTGGTTTTATGGTGAGTGTGAAAATGGATATGAAAATGAATGTACTCAAAACAAACAACAAACAGATTTAAAACTACACGAGGAAATTGCAAACAGGATTTTTCTTTTATTTTCTCTTGTGGATAAAGTTGCCGTTGTTGTAGCCAGCTTCGCTTCCGGAGCCTAAAGTATTTACCGTATATGACCAAGAATTAGCCCAGCTTCAAACAGTGGCCCATGTGTAATGCTTTAGAATGGGAAAAGTCATAGATTTTCCATAGATTTTACTGTTTTGGCCCTGGGCCACTGTTTGGTCATATACGGTATGACTTGAAGGCGATACAAAATCGTCACGAAATGAGGATTTTTAACTTTATTTATTATTGTACAGTTTTGAGTTGATATACATTTATCTCAATCTACAGGGAAATCAATTGGACGAGATAATGTTCATCCAAAATTCGGGGATTGTTCAAATAGGACACCGAACCGAAATATTCTTTGCTTGAGTCGTCCTCAAATCAAATTATTATTTTATCCGCTAAGATTTTTGAGACTTGAGACTTTTCTGGACGCCCATTTGAAAACTATCTGGACCTTGACCTGGGGAAGAATGTTTTGATTCGTAATGGAGGAATGGGCTCAAATCGCGCCGGAAGGAATTCGTCGGAGCTACCGCTATTATCGATTTCGCACTTCCCATTTTTCATTTCCCACTTCCACTTTCATTGGTTCATTGGCGTTTCCGCTGCGGAAATTGGGCTGCAAAAGGAATTATCCTTTGTATCTTCCATCATAACCCAGAATATCCCCATAAAAAATAAAGACATAGCTTTGGAAGTTTTCTGGCTTTGCAAATCTTAATACACACAACTCGGAAAAACTACAAATACGCACGGAATTTTTATTGTTGCATGGTATGACTTGAATTTTTTTATGTGAAGAGGTTTATTGTGAAACTGCAGTTTAAAGGGCACATTAACAAATTTTTAGTTTAGTTAACGCTCCATAAAATACAAAACTACCATTAAATTTTTCTGACGTTTCTATGCAGTCGGTTGTAAACTTGTGAATTGTAGTGCTGTAGGATTGATTTAGAATTGTATTTTCAATCTCGTTCAATGCCTTTTATCCTATGGACTTTGATTTTTCTGCTGGGGATTTTTCTTGCAGTGAAAAAAGTGGAAAATGATCACCAACATCAGAATTTACCACCAGGTGTTTTAATTTCTTCCTAGTCATTTTACCGTTTAACCTAGATTTGTGAGTCAGCTTGAAGGGAATAAAATTCAAATTTGGAATTTACTTTTCTTTGATTTTTTAGGTCCATGGGGCTTGCCGTTTTTGGGTCATTTGGTTTCTCTCGGTCTAAGTCCGCATCTCACGCTCATGAAATGGAAGAAAAAATACGGACCCATCATCAAAATTCGATTCGGAAGTTTTCCGTGAGATTTGTATGACATTTCTTAATTTTGATGCAAAGACGATGAATAATTTTAATCCTTATGAAAATGTAGCACTGTTCTTTTGTGTGACCCAAAAGTGATAAAAGAAGCTTTTGGCATGCTGGAACTTGCGGGTCGAATTCGGATTCAAGTTTTTCTGGAAAATAATTTAACAGTAGGTGAGATTTCAAAATCAATTTTTTATGACAAAACCTGGCTTTGACAGCAAAGCTGATTAAAGTCACTTTGCTTTACATTTTTTAGGACTGGGAGGAAGCGAAGGCCCATACAACACGGAGCTGCGGCAATTTACAATTAGGTCAGTTTTTGCCTTTAATTTGCTCGGCAGGACAACAAATGTGTAGCCAAAACTGTTAGCTTATTCAATAGAAAGTTCTTTGTATTTAGGAAGCTGAAAGAATTTGGAATGGGAAAAAAATTGCTCGAGGGTAAAATTCAAGAAGGTATTTCCGAATTTTTGGATTTTATCCAAATGAGAGAAGGATTACCCATAAAATCAGAGGATATCCCAAGTGCACACATTTTTCGCACATTGTGGCCGATCATGATGAAGGAGGAATTAAAGCCATCAGATGCCGAGGACCTGAATCTCTTACTAAAACAGTAATGAAATGCCAATATGCTAATTTTTTTGCACCTCAACTAACTTTTCTGAATTTTGAACAAGAAAATTTTTCTTGTTTAAATTCATGCCCGTGGGAACTAAAACCGTTTTCTATTTTCTATCCTTTTGTCTTGTTTCTAAAGAATGATTGAGCTTGGTCCAGTAGTTTCCGAGTTGGCGGGTTTTATGCCCTGTCTGGAAAATTTGATAAGAGTGATCACTTTTGGACATTGCTCGCTCATCTCAACTCGCTCCAAACAAATCTCCAACTATTACGCGTTTTTTACAAATGTTTTGCAGAAAAGGAAACAAAATTCAACAACACACGTCAATCCTGAGCTAAATAGGGATCAGCTTCAGACGCCAACTGACACCGACATCATGGACTTTTATATAAAAAAAGTGGAAGAAACAACGGACAAGTCATCTCCTTTTCACTCATCACGTATGAATACTGAATAATTTATTCAAATTGGCAGAATATTTCTAAAATGTAGGAACTTTTTGCTTTAAAGGCCTACGTTTGGACTCTTTTAACATATGGGATACATCTTTTACATTTTTAGACAAATCCGCAGCTATTTACCTTGGTGATATTTTTGCTGGTGGAATTCACACAATTCACACAACTCTGATGTGGACTTTTGCTTACATGGCGAAAAATTTAGAAGTGCAATCAAAACTTCAGAAGGAGATTGACGAGGTCACTGGAAACTCGAGATTGCCGTCGCTGGAAGATCAAGCTCACATGCCTTATGCAGATGCAGTTATTCACGAAGTTCTTCGAATGAGCTCTGTTGTACCACTTGGAGTCCCGCATAAAGCCATGTCAGATATCTGTTTCCGTGGTTACACAATTAAAAAGGACACTATCATTTTTGGGAATTTATATGGAATTCACAATGATCCAGAAATTTGGGGGGATCCCAAAAACTTTCGACCACAGCGATGGCTCAGCGAACAGGGGGAAAACCTGAAGAAAACACATTTTCTTGCATTTTCAACAGGCAGAAGGGTTTGCCCAGGGGAAGCTTTAGCTCGAGAACAGCTGTTTTTGTACGTGACCTGTTTGTTTCAGCGGTACAATGTTAATTTTCATGGAAAGGTTTCAGAGGTCACGGGCGTTTTCGGAGTAACCTTGCACCCGTCAAAGTATACTGTAGTTTTTAATGAAAGACAAATTAGTACATATTAATCTAGATCCAAATTTCAACTGGCTTCATCTTCATATTACGCTGTAAATTCGCCAGCAGGCAGTATAACATTTACACAATGTTTAATTTTTCTTTCTTCTTTTCTAGAAAACATTTTGATTTTTCATTTGTATTCACTCTGAGTCAGATTCAACGACCATTTCTTAATGCTTTATAAGACTGTCATTATGTGATATCATCAACCCGTGTATATAATATGTAATTGTGTATCTTTGAAGACGTCGATGGAAGAAAAATAAAAACATTTTGCAATAGTTTATAAATGATTGTAATTAAAAGTATTGTGGAATATCACCAACCCGTGTCTATTATATATTATTATGTAACTTTTTAGACCTTATTTTTCAAACTTTGGTAGAAAAACAAAAAGGTTTCGCAATCCTTTGCGTCACTGTCCTAATGTGAATCATCAACCCGTGTCTATAATATATTATTGTGTAACTTTTTAGACCTTATTTTTCAAACTTTGGTAGAAAAACAAAAAGGTTTCGCAATCCTTTGCGTCACTGGCTTTATGAAATATCCCTGGACAATGTCTGTAATTACCAAATGTTATCAGCGTTCCAATTTGAAACTGATATTATTGCTGAAATTATACTATAATTATGGGGTTTAATTGCCTGGTTTCGTTGATAATCGTAATTAAACAGCGTCTCTATTCCTACTGCTTGCCTTTCCTATACTTGTTGATTTCTATTTGGACAATAGTTGCGCAAGATAATTATCGGATTTCATAGAAACGTTGTCCTCTCTTACCTCTTTTGGTCGCTAGCAGTTGCTATCAGAATGAGGCTAGACTCTGAACGTGGAGGTTGTTGAGGAATCAAGTTGAGTTTTTAATCCAAATAAATCATTTGACATTGGGTTTCTTTCAAAATAAAGATGCCCAGATTCATAAAGTATACATAATTTTGGCGGTGGATTTCAAGAGGAGATGGGCAACTTTCTTGTCGATTTTCAATTTTAGTCGCACCCAATACAAATTCAAATATTCTTGACCTACCTACTTTCTGTGATATCTTTAGTAAATTCTCGAGCATTTCAGTTTTCTCAATTAGATAGGATTAGATTAAAGAAGGCAACGGAGAAAATGAGAGGAAAACAAGTTTGAAACTTTCAGTCCAACCAAAACTTTCATGGCACAACAGGTAGCATCTTTAGCTCGTCAACAGGTAAATTCTTCATGTGCATATTTATTCGCTCATGTCTCATAATGTTCATTGATCGTTTGACAAATTGTATATAATGGACACACATTAAAACTAAATCCTAATACAGACAAATGTGTAAGACTTTCAATGCAGACAAATGTGTGAGAATTTCAATGCAGACAAATGTGTGAGAATTTCAATGCACCTAATTTATGATTATTTTTGAACTTTAACAAGATGGAGAGGGTTAAAACTCGGATTCAGGATCCACATCCAACTCCAAATCAATCTCAAAGTCAACAGCAACAGCCGTCTTTTGTGGGCAAAATAATTAAATTGCTTCCTGACCTGGCGCGTGAAAATTGCATTGCTCTTGTTAAATTGGGCTCCTGTCTTAGGCTACTGCAAATAGAAGTCATTCAAGGATGCTTCTGGGCCAAACGTCTGACACCACAACACTCAAAATTTCAACTTTTGTTTGATCCTCATCTAAATCCAGGGCCATCAACCAGCCAGGCTCTACGACAAGAACTAGAAGCCAGAAAGCAGATCAATGACAGCAGAACAACCCAAATTTTAGATCTTGAAGATGACGTTCAGTCGCATCAACATGATGTAACTGCTGTAATTAGGCCCGTTGTCAGTAGTCTGACCTCAATCAACGAACCCCAGAAAAAGCTAAATTCCAAACCAATAAATGTCCAAAATATACAAAATTCGGTAGGGGATTCAAGTCCATCCTCTAGAACTGTAATCAAAGGCTGTATCGATTCCCATCGTGATATAATTCCTCAACCCCACCCACGCCGTAAACTAGAGCCGTGGGAAAGTAAACGAAAGTGGTCAAGATATGATCAAGGGGAGAAAAAGGTACAAGAAAGAGAGAAACGGAATATTCCAAGTCGATACAATGATCAAGGCCTGAATGTATCCATGCTTAAAACCGCAAATGCTGGAAATATCCAAGAGTTGGTGGGAGATTCTTCTGAATTCTCCAGAAATCAAAGCAAGCCCATGATAGATTCCAAACTTGGAAAAGTTTCCCATCCTATCAAATCTCTGATAAGACCAAAGCCTAATATTAAATGTTATCCAGTTTTCCAACCACAACAGAACATGACGTTAAAACAACGAAGGAGAACAAAGGTCAGCGATAACACGGGAACAACGGAGCTAATTCATGGGAAAGCTCCAAAAACTGAAGAACATCAGAAAGTAGATGATAATGCTGTTGAAAATTTAGTTCAATCAGGCTCAGAACCAGAGATGAGAAGTCTGCAAGAAGGGGCGTATAAAATAAATGAAGATGAGCAGTATCAATTTAGAGTTTTTCAGAAAGGATCTAGGTCACTCAAAATATATCAGGTCCTCGGCATTCTACTCCAATTAGCCTGTGCGGTGCACGTCATTGAATGTGCTGTAATCCTGCATGACGCCCAAAACCTGGACCTTGACCTGATAATCAAGATGCTACTCCTAACTATGTCCTGCTGCTCAGCAATGTGTGGAATTTCGATGGAAACTACAGCATCCACGCTGGTGGTTCTGCTCTCCTCAATTTTTTCCACTCCCACAAATGAAAGAGGATTTAATAACATCAACTGGCGCAGAAGCTGGTGGAGGAATCCAATCGTGGTTGTAGTCATACTCTCTACTTCCATTTGTTGCACCATATTACAAATTGGGTTTCTAGGCTTGGACATTTTCAATCTCGTTAGCGGGGACAAATTTGTTCTATCGGTATTTGGCCTGTCATATCAAGTTGAGCTGCCCTATTTCCTCATATTGGGAACACTTCGCCTGCTGATTAATGCTGCTAGAAACATTGGTGGCCACTTGGTCATCACAATTCATTTCTATGCATTCATGTCCACTATGACGGCCTATATCATCGGACTCCAGGACTTTGGGTAAGAAAAATTTACAAAATTAATAGCATTCAACTTTCAAGCTCAAGTTTTAGCAGAAGCAAACCACTCAATTAGAAAATCATAACACGGCCTTAATCTTTAGAGAAATTAATTTAGTCCTGCGTCCTACAAAAAGAGCCGATTTGTGAATTTTAGCCCAAAATTAACTTTGAAGCTGGCGCTCCAAGCAAACCAACAAGCGTCCAACGTTTTTGAAATTTGCGCCCTTTTTGGCTGATTTTTACGCCTTTTTTATATTTTTAAGGCTTGGTTTTTGACCAGCGCCATTTTTACTCAATTTTGTTCCACTTTTCTATCAGAATCATACCTTTCCCAATTTGGCGCCCTTTTTTAATATCCGCACCTCTCTGTTTTTGGTGCCATAATCGTATACTTTGTTTGATTGCGCTTAAAATAGTAGCTGATTACAAAATTTAATTTCATAAAATCTTTTAGAACGACAATTTGTACTAAATTTTTTTTATTTTTTTTTACTAGCCGGAAGCTCACACAAGCAAATGCTGATGAATTCAATGGCACGGAAGCCATCTTGCAATACACCGAAATCCAACTTTTCGGGAACCTGCTGCAAAGGTTTGCCTCCACCATCTTTGTTCCAGCGGCTATGATTGTAGCAATACTCTTTTCAAGCCTTTTCAGCTGCATCATCTTCATAATTCCAGTCGAAATACCAGCATCAATATTTTGGATTTTCCCGATCACTTTAGTAGTTGGGTCAACAGGACTAGCAGCTGCATTTGGACAGCTTGCCAGGGTCCCCAGGATGACGGAAGACATCAACAAAAACATGACGCGGTTAATCTACAACCAAATGCGGAATCGAGGAAGACTAAATCCTACAAATTCACTCGAAATCAAGTGGCAGCTGCAACGCCTGAGACTCATCAAAAAAATCACACTTCGAGCAGGATTCTTTGGGTTTGCTACCATGGATACCAATCATAAAATTGCAGAGCAGACAATGTCTCTTATACTTCTCGTCAGAGACAATATTTAATCTATAAAAAGCGTACTCTGAATTCAAACTCTTCACTTTAGAAAGAAAGCTAGCATTTAATAATTAGGAAAATTTAGAGCCAAAATCAAAAGAACACGACCAGAAAACACATTATTTGAGCGATTCTGAAAAATTGTAACACGTCAATTACTTTCTTAAATTTTAGCTGTAACTAAACTTAGTTTTAATTTACTTTACAAAATACAATGTTTTATTGGACAAAGAAATAGTAAAAGACTAATTAGAATTAAAAGAATAAGCTATTAAATTTTAGTGAGCGAGGTCCAACTTGTTCGTTTTTTGACGTCACTTGTGTGACGAAATCATTTTCTATGGCAAACGACCCCTCAATTATTTTCCGTTTTGGCTGTTCCTTGAATTTAAATTGGTCTACACAAATACATGCAAATAAAGAAATGTGCTTTCTTCTCCATTCTCCATCAAATATAATTTTAGTAATGAAATCTATCAAATGACATTTAAATTAAACTTGGCAAAAAATGCACATGAAATCCAGAATTTATTTATTGATACATCAAATT
This sequence comes from Sminthurinus elegans, assembly GCA_034698325.1. Lineage (NCBI taxonomy): Eukaryota > Metazoa > Arthropoda > Collembola > Symphypleona > Katiannidae > Sminthurinus > Sminthurinus elegans. The sequence continues at coordinate 3,146 of JAQGBI010000761.1, read as the reverse complement.
ACAATCATTTTAACTACTTTTATCACGCTGTACAGAAATTAATGCTTATCGTGGAAATGTGACAAGAAGATTGACCACATTATTTACAACAAAGTCAATAAAATTGGGTGTGGATTCTCTCTCGAGGGTGTGAAAGTTGCCCACTTTTATCCCAACTTCGTGAATTCTCTTAACTTCCCTCTTCATTTCCGCCCAGTGACCATTTGGATCTCGACGAGAATTTTGACAAGATTTCTGAGAAATGACTAGAAATTCCTTTTTCAGTTCCTCCATTTGCTCAGGGATTGAAAATCCTTGCTGGTACAGGATTATGTAATACAAGGTCAAGACAATGGCGCAGTAACCCGTGAAAACCGCGACAAGTGGATGATCTTGATAATGGCGGATTGTGAAGAAGTAAAGTAGAATCGAGAGACCCAGGCAGAAACTTTTGTATATGAAGATGCAGGCACAGAAGGAGTGGTTGAATATTTCAATGAAGGTGACAAGTTCTCTCATTCCGTTCATAATCCGACGGAGAACCCAAATTTCTCTGGTTATGTCTCTGTGTCCGCTTTGGCGATTTTGAAGCTTCTCCTTGAGATTTCTAAAGTAAAAATGGATGCAACAAGAAATAAATTATCTACTAACAAAACCAAATGTTTAACGGTTGCTTAGTAATTATTGTATTTGGGTATACGTGAGCTGAAGATGGAGCTGCTGCAATTCCAATTGACACTTGCTAAAGAACTGACTTTGCACAAGAATTGAGGAAAACGCATTCACGTAGCCAAATGTGATGAGAAATGCTTCAACCAATAAGAGAGTGATGAAGATCCAAGGTTTCTTGTACTCTTGAGGAAGGGAACTGTACAAAAGTTGTGCTCTATCCGGATCAACTAAAAAAATTAGCATGAGCAGAATATCCGCAATAAGGTAGACGGTTGAAGTTATTCTAGCAATGAAGTCCTGTAGTGAATATTGAAGTGGCCAGGTGAATAGAGGTCGGATAACTGGAACCACCAAAGGAATTTCAGGTACATCTGAAATTATTCAAAAATTTATATATAAACATTCACAATTAAATAAGTATAACATAATATATCTGTCATCACATACAATTTATGGTCTTATGGAACTTGTGGACGCGAGTTCGATTCCAACAGAAGGCATTTTAATTTTTAAAAAAAAGTTTTAATTTTTTGTCAAAATGCTTTTAGTTTTTGACATTTTATAACAATTTTCATCACCTAAAATATAAACACTACACAAAAAAAGACTTTTAAAGTTAAAGCATTTTACAAATATTAGAAAAAAGTTCAAATTCCTCAAGTTTCTTATGCTGAAATTGAACTCACGCTCACAAGTTCAATAAGACCATAAATTATTTGTGACGACACATTATTATCATAAATTAGATTTCTTTAAAAATTTGTTATTTGACCAGTTCCCGCTTCCCCTCGCGTTTCCGCTTCCGCTTGTTGTTGTTCATCAATCATTTTTTGAACTGGATCTAAATGCTCTGTGAAGAGTTGGTTGAATACCATCACAAATTCGTCTGGGTTGAGCAGATAAATGCAGAACCCCATTGAGTAAGCTACGGACAAGGCGAATGTGGTTGCAACATGAACCACAAACTGATCCCACTTAAAATCACAGCCGAGTTCAGAACGAAACATATCTGTAGATTGAACTAATCTTGCAAAAATATAAATCATGTGCAAAATCCCTAGACAAAAGAAAATACCCCAGAACATAACTCTCCTTTTATTCGGCTGCCTCTGAATTTTCCCGGTTTCCTTATTTATATCCATTGGAACCAAATTAAAAGTGGAGGCGATTTCAAAAGCTTTAAAGTTTAATCGATTTTCTTCGAAAGTCAACATTTTACAAAATCAACCTCAAAACTGACTCTTTGTGAGATAAAAATACGTTCTTTTATGCTAAAGTCTTTGCCTAATGTTATTCACAATTTTCCAGAACTGGAACTAAAATATACTGGTAGTGCTGTACTAAAACAGATTAGATAAAATCCTGATACAACCAGATCGGAATAACGCACGAGCGAAAAAACAAGCTTCAAGCCCGACTGACCAACACCGACTGTTCACTGTTACCTGTTCACATTATTCTTGTAATATAACGGAGTTCTCTACACATTACAACGTACACTTTGGCATCGTGGTCTGAGCAGATATCAAGAGAGAGAGAAAGAGCAAGAGGGAAAGAAAGAGAAAGAGGGAGCGAAAGAGACAGAGAGATAGATAGTGAGATGGGTAGAGAGAAAGAGGGTTAAAACAAGAGAGAGAAAGAGAGAGAGAAAGAGAGAAATACACAGAGAAAGAGAAATACACAGAGAGAAAGAGAGAGAAAGAGAGAAATACAGAGAGAGAGAGGGGGAAACACCACCTTCTTGACATTTGATGCTATCCGATGGCCGACTCCGCTTGCTCCTTTCTTGTACGGGCTAAACCACCATTGGCTACCGGTTAAGTGGAGTATCAGGTCTATGTCCGACGTCTGACTACGACTGTTTCCGACATTAGCTACTACGCGTATGGATAGCCGGTCAACAACACAAGTCAAGAGCAAATGTATTTCCTATTTTTATCATTCGGCCAAAGCCGATCAATAACGAATAACCCAGAAAAACAAAACAATCAATAGAAATCAATAGAAACTATCCAATGTCCGACCATGACTTCGACTATTTCCTGCATTGGCTACTACGCGTGTGGATAGCTGGTCAATGACACAATTCAAGAGTCAAGGTATTTCCTATTGAAAATATTGTCAACCTAATTTATGAAATATGTATCACCATTTTTAAATTTTCATAATTTTCAGTTCAATAAAAAGTACACCATTAATAATTACTTTCTCGCCAAAGGCGTTAATTTTGCCATTTTGAAAGAAAAACCGAAAACGTTTTTCAATAGTTTATAAATGATTGTAATTAAAAGTATTGTGGAATATCACCATTCCGTGTCTATAATATATTATTGTGTAACTCTTTAGACCTTATTTTTCAAACTTTGTTAGAAAAACAAACACATTTCACAATCCCTTGCGTCACCGTCATTATGAAATATCATCAACCCGTGTACAAAATAAATTATTGTGTAACTTTTTAGACCTTATTTTTCAAACTTTGGTAGAAAAACACA
>JAQGBI010000760.1:0-13089 GCA_034698325.1 Sminthurinus elegans | reverse complement strand
TCGTCAAAACTGCATTATGATAAAATAGGTAGGGATAGATTTTTCCACGTTCATTATTTGTCATCCTTTGATGGCTGTTTATTTTTCAGAAAAACGCAAATCAGTTTCAATTTCTTTGATTTTTTGAATACGAACTGTTTTTTAAATTAGTTTATGACCATTCTTCAAATTTAATCCTGTCAGGTTTTTGAGTATGTATTCTGAGCAGGAATTGTATTTTATCCGGAAAATATAACAGTTTACGGTTGATCAGGTCAAAGTGAGATATTCAAATTTTGTCAAAGCTCCATAAAATATGAACTTCTAGATTATTTTTTAAGGAATATTTGGCTACCCGTAAATACAGGGTGTCCGAAAAAACATGAAAGTTTTAATTTTTTTACCATTCCAAAAGTAATGAGGATGTCCAAGTGATTCAACCTGGGATTAATAAAGAAAAGTCTGCGGTTTTGTTCGGCATTGTCTATTGCAGGCTGCTTTGGGAAATTTTGTGATAATCTGAGTTTTACGAAATTGAGTATTTTATGACCAAAATTTTATTGAGACTCGTAACTTAAACCCGCATTATCACTATATGCTATAGCTCAGGAGTGGACAAATGTACCCCTGCAATAATGGATAAAAATACCGAAAACTACGCCCAGAAATTCAAAAAAACCGAAAAAAGTCCAATACCCGGGTTTTTAAAATTCGGGGTTTTTGGACTTTTAATTGCGCAATTATAATCTCGTGTTTGTCTTGAGTCAAGAATTGAAACCCGTTTTCAAAAATATAAAGCAGCTTTTGAATACGAGACATTTTTCAAAGTCAAGTTCAGAACAGACATGATAAAAATATGTCCAATTTTTGAAGTCTTTATAAATTGTGAGAAAACTTCCAAAGATTATTTCATGTAATACTGGTGGGGGAAAACACGGACTTTTCTTTATTAATCCCAGTTTGAATCACTTGGATATCCTCCTTAGTTGTGGAGTAGTAAAAAAATTAAAACTTTAATGTTTTTTCGGACACCCTGTACATAGACAGGTTGTGAAAAACCAAAAAAACCGAAGTTAATTATTGCAGACCGTACATGGCAACCCTCACATACATCCGACCCACATGGACCCACATCCACATCCAAGAAATTTCCGACCCACATCAACCCACATCCACATCCAAGGGTTTCCCGACCCACATCGACCCACATCCACATCCAAGAAATTTCCAACCCACATCGACCCACATCCACATCCAAGAAATTCCGACCCACATCCACATCGACCCACATCCACATCCAAGAAATTTCCAACCCACATCGACCCACATCCACATCCACATCGACCCAAATCCACATCAACCCACATCCACATCCAAGAAAATTCCGACCCACATCCACATCCGACCCACAACGACCCACATCCACATCAACCCACATCCACATCCAAGAAAATTCCGACCCACATCCACATCCGACCCACATCGACCCACGTCCACATCAACCCACATCCACATCCAAGAAAATTCCGACCCACATCCACATCGACCCACATCCACATCGACCCACATCCACATCCAAGAAATTCCGACCCACATCCACATCGACCCACATCCACATCCGACCCACATCCACATCCAAGAAATTTCCAACCCACATCGACCCACATCCACATCCAAGAAATTTCCAACCCACATCGACCCACATCCACATCCAAGAAATTCCGACCCACATTCACATCAACCCACATCCACATCCAAGAAAATTCCGACCCACATCCACATCGACCCAAATCCACATCCGACCCACATCCACATCCAAGAAATTCCGACCCACATCCACATCAACCCACATCCACATCCAAGAAAATTCCGACCCACATCCACATCCGACCCACATCGACCCACATCCACATCCAAGAAATTTTCGACCCACATCGACCCACATCCACATCCAAGAAATTTTCGACCCACATCGACCCACATCCACATCCAAGAAATTTTCGACCCACATCGACCCACATCCACATCCGACCCACATCGACCCACATCCACATCCAAGGGTTTCCCGACCCACATCGACCCACATCCACAACCAGTCCCGAATTTCGGGAAGATGTGGGTAAGTGGGATGTGGGTTGTGGGTATGTGGGATGTGGATAATGTAATAACCGTCTTGCGATACAGATGACGAGGACATACAGGTTACAAGTTTCTTGGAGTTGCGAAATTGTAACTCGGGTTTTCATTTCCACGGGGAATGTACTCCACAAAAAGCTCCGGAAAATCCAACGTCCTTGAGCCGAGGGAAAATCCCTCCGTTCGGATCTCGTCAGATCTCGGATCTCCAATCAACTCACCTTCACACACACACATACACACAAGATTCAAATGCACCCGAGCTATTATACACTTTTCTCTCTCTCACCTCTCACATTTTCAAGAAACTACAAGCTGCAGACTGCAAAGGCCTGGAAGCTGGAACAGCAAAACGATAAGGATAAAATGGAGAAACTATGTTATTTATTTCCTTTTTCCTGCTCTTTTGTTTTTGAGCGTGGATTGAGGAATTTAATTATAATGCGAGTTTAAATACAAAGACAAAGAGGAACAGAACTACTTTTTATTTTGTAGAAACTTGAGACTCGAGTGGATAAATAGCTCAAGATTTCTCCGGCTTCTGTTTCTGCCATTCTGATTCTGATTGTGTTTGTGTTTTCTGTTTTCTGTTGTTCCGAGTCTCAGCTTTCTTGGAAAGGGAAATCTACAATGAAATAATATCTTACAAAAATTACACATAAATAAAAACAATACAATTAAGAATATTTGTGAGAAAAAAGAACATGAAAAATATTCCAGGTTCACTTGAACAAGTTTTTTTCTTTAGGAAAAAATCTAATGTTTTACGTGTGTAAATATGTTTTGATTTCAATTCCTCGTTTCATTTCCTTCCAGAGGGTAAAAATGGAAATAATTTTGGGTCTTTTAACGTACTACTTTTTTTTCTTAAGGTTTTCCTTTCCAACTCGCTTCTTCTGCTTGCTAAAGAATCAAAAATCAAGAATCAAGAGCAGAGATGAGTCGTCAAGTACTATGGACTACAAAATGATGGCAGACTCTAATGCTGATTTAAAAGGCTAGGAATGAGAATGAGTGAGAAACCTCCTGGGTACACGAGTAAAACAGGTAGAGAGACAGAGGCAGAGAGAGAGTGTACAAATCCACGGAGCTTCACAGAAACCAAACAGTGAGAGAAGGAGAGAACGAGAGTAGGATTTTGTGTGTAGTTTGTAGCGTGTGCATTCAGAGAGGAGGAAAATGAGTCTGCTTTTTTGAATACAAATACACACAAATGGATGAAGAAGCGAGTGACTCTGTTTGTGTGCTGCATTGAACAAAATCCCAGCTTTTAATCACGGGCTCATCAAAACTGCATAAAAGTTTGCATAAAATCCAATCCTTCCTCAAGCTACAATTTTCCACATACACAGTTTAAACGCCTTAAAGTATTAATTGTAAGACAGGAAAATTCCACTGTTTTATTTTAACTATAAGCACATTTAAAGTACAGAAAAATTAAACCCGAGCCATAAAAATCGTAAAACCGTAGTCATGGCCACCACTGAATTTTTAGTAAAATTTTATGAATTTTAGTTAATGTTTGGTCGACTTGAGATTCAAAAATTGAGCTCTGTTGAGTGACTAGAGTTCCAAAAATAGAAAACAGGTGGGTTTACTGAGTTTCTTTTTCTGCAATCTTTTCAACTTAGTTTAGTTTTCTATGTTTCTTTTTGGTTTTTGGAGACAAATATTTTAGGGAACAACGTCGGATTTTTGATTGGAAACCTTATTAAAGTCTCTTTAAAATTATTGAAATTGAAATTTTAAATGCAGACAAGTTTCCAAGAGGACCGAAACCATTGGATAACCATTTGAATGTTTTGATGTTTTGTGTTTTTGCAATTAGCTCCTCCAGAATGCTTTTTACACAAGTGAGTGTAAAAAGCACAAAATCCTTTGGATATTTTGACCAATCTTCAACGCAATTGTCCGTACAAAGACAATTATTTTGAATTGTGGGTTGAGCATGAAATTGACTTCTTTTCAAGGCACAGAAAATTCAGGATTTTTCTTATTTTATCCTCTGTACGAAATTGCCGTTTTGCATAATTATCCTTCGGTTTGCAGAATGTGCAAATAGTTTTTGTTTTATGTCAACAGGTAGAAAATAAATCAATGGCAGCGGCACTGGGTTAAAATCACAACTGTTGCCTCACATTTTTTTAAAAAGGGAAGCGCCCAATTCCTCTTTTGTCAAAAACATTCCTCTGAATTTTCTTCTGCCTTCTGCTGTTTTTTTTTAAAATATCATATTTCTAATTGAAACGACGAAAAATTAGCCAAGCCTACACAAACAAACCGCGTATGAAAAACCTTGTAAAAATCTACAATCTGAACTTTAGTCTGGATTATTTAGTCTAAAATTCCCAGAATTTTTTACGTGGATGACGAGATTGGAATTTGTACAAAAAATATGAAATATATTAAATGTACTTTGAGTTGCACCGAGACTCAAGTCTCAAGTCTCAAGTGTAATTCCGCTGTCTTTTTCTGTACATTTTGTGGTATTTATCGTCAACAACTCTGAAATTAGCCTGTGCAAATCCTCGAGTTTAAATTGAATTTCCGACTTTATTGACTGGAACTGAAAGTGCAACTCTGCTGAGAAATCGAAGGAGACTGTTTAAAATCCACCCACTCCACATCTCAATTTCCCCCAGTACACAAAACCTGAAGCAAATATGAAAGGTGAAGAGCGGAAGCGGAGGCAGCCACAAGGAAAACAAGAAGCAGAGAGAGCAAGGGAAAAGGTGTAAAATCAGAGGTTGAGATAATTTTCACACGCTCACCCTCCACGGAAAACCGCAGGAAGAAGCGGAAGATCCACATGGAAACGGAATTGACAAGAGGAAGCCAGTTCAAGAAAACATGTGCAAATCAACTTAACATTTATTTTCACCTCATCCAGATCTAAATCCAGAAAAACATGTTGCATAATCCTCCCACTTAATTTTTTATTCATTGATTTTTGATTTGCCTAATTTTGGCACGTGGTCCAATAAACTATTTATTTTAGATATTTTAGATATTATAAGATTTTCTGTTTATAGCCAAAAGTCAAGAGTCAAAAGTCAAAAGGATGAATATGCACAGATTTTATATAAATCCTTGTGAAAGTGATATTTGACACTTGACGTCAATGTCGTATGAAATTTCCTATTTCATATTTTGGATGAGAAGAAACATCACTTTTTGACATCACTTTAAAATAGATGCATCACAATTTCAGCTCCTCATTTCTCCTTCCACTTCCCAGGCGCACAGAACAAGAGCCAGAGTCAGAAAAGAAAGAGGGAGAAAGTTGATTGAAGGCTGACTGATTACGCATAAACACAGCAAACGTTTTTGAATCAAGTCAAATCCTTGCTCATTTTCTCATTCGACACCACACACCAAAAAAATCATAATAATTTCCACATCCAAATCACAGGCTTATTTTAGTGCAAAAAGGAGATCAAAAATCAACAACAACTCCAAATCCAAATTATGCAACAAAATTCAATGCTATTTGAAGTGAATTTCACGTCCCTTGCAATCGCCATCATTCTCCAAGTTTCTCTGTTTTGTTATTTTCTGTTTCTTTATCGGTGCATTTTGGTCCTCGGAAACTAAATGGACATTTACCCAACATTTTTCATTCTTTACAACTTTTTCTATATTCAAAATCCAAGAAAATACTTGGGTTTGCTGGGCTAATTTTTTAACAGTCAAGTGAAAATGCAGTGGAATAAATAAGACATGCTCAAAAAGGTTTAAAATCCACACATGGTTTTTTGACACTAGATTCTGAACCTCTCAAGCCTTTTTACTAGTTCTTAATTTTGTGGTGATTTTACTCGCCCCTCGTCCCCAAAAGAGAAGAAGACATCAGAAAGCGGGAAATAAATAAGAATGAGCTTGTTTTTGGTCGTCGTAATTATCGTCTCTTATTTTCTGTACAGAAGGAATAGAAACGGCAAGAATGAGAACGAGTGGGAATTTGAAGTGTAGAAATTCAAAGTGTGGACGTTTTGAGAATTGGACGGATTACATGAAATTTGGGATGAATGGACAAAATGAAAGGGAAAAAAGGTTCTTGATTCCTTTGTGATTCTCTTTTACGTTTGGCTAGTCAAATTTTCGTTTAAGTGGTTGAATTTTAGAAATCGGACCTTTGGGCAAATTTACAAATATTTTGTAAAGTCCAATCGTTGCTGAATTTCGTTGGATTTTACACACAAAAAACATCAATTCAAAGTGGAAATGTGAAAAATGGTCCACTGATCAAAATTAAATACTCAATATATAAAATCCATCCATAATCTTCATTTTAATCCTGAAAAAAAACAAACAAACGAGCTTCTTTTGATTGTGCCTGTATTTTTTACAGCCCGGACTCTCCATAAAAATTGAGTGGAGCTGAAAGAAAGAAAATGACTTTATTTTTTGAGCATTTGTTGATTTCCGTGGTCCTGATTTGCTCTTGTGTTATTTTGTGCTGTTGTGTTTATTATGTGGTCCAGATTTTCAAGCTGTGGAATTTTAGAAATCGGATTTGTGACGGATGTCGATCTCTCCGACTTTATCGCCACGAATACGAATTTAAAGCGTGTCCACATCAAAATCAAAATCAAAATGGGGAAAATGAAGAAGAGGAGGAAAATCCGTTGCAATTTCCAGATACACACGAGTAAAAATAATTACTTTGAAAATTCACATGCTCATTTCTCATTTAAAATGAATTGCCATTTGCTTATTTTGAAATCTACATTTTTACTGTCATTTTTGTAACCTCATGCGAATGAAAAAAATGTCCTCTTTTTCTATTTTCTATTTGAACCTGCAGCTTGGAATTTGGAGGCTGGACTCTGGAATTTCAACATAGACAATTCTGTGCTGTGAGCCGGATGTCAACTGTCTCCATGGAAACGACCATCTCGACTGATGACGTACAAACTGAAATCCCGCGGATCATCGTCGGTGAACACTAAACCCTGAATTAATTCAGCATGAAAAAACTCGGGCTTCTTCACACCAGTTTCAAGTTTCAAGTTGACGCTCGATTCTGGATATTGTAAATTTTTTATACAAGTTGATTCCGCCCGTCCGGTTTTATTGATTTGTGATTTGAACCAAGAAAAACGAGGCAGACTGAAACAAGCTTGTTTTAATCTTGGACTTTTGATTGTTGATTCGCTATTCATTTGAAAAAGAAGAGAAAATACAAAAAAAAATAAAATGCAAAATATTTTATTTATTCAGGAATTTGTAAATGTCAAAATGCTGGAACAAGTAAAATCCACTGTCCACAGGATTTTTCATGTGTAAAAATAGGATGAAAATCTAAAAATGTAACGTGTGAACTAAACAAACGTTTGGTGAAGAATTTATGTAATTATAAAAGGATTTGATTGAGAGCGGGTCCAAGAATTCCTCTGTTTTATATTTCCAGAGTATAAAAGTGAAAGTAGTAGAAAATTAGAGGTTGTTTGTATTTTTTGGTATTTGTGATAAATATTTGAATTGTGATGATTGTCAAATTGCGCACCTGTGCTTTTCAAATGTGATTGGTTTTTTATGGGAAGGAGCAAAACTTGAGAAAAGAATGAAATTAACATGCAAGTATTTGTACCTGAATTGTTTACCTGACTTTAGGTAAGTCACATGGTGAATTTTGTCATGGTAACTATAGCCATGTTTTGAACAGAAACAAGCACAATGTGCTTAAGTCTCAATCACGTAGAAACCACAAATCATTCTATTGAGAGTAGGGCGAAAAAGGGACCATAAAAATTTGAATCGCCAGAGTAGAGGAATTAAAATGTTAGAACTTTAAAAATTATGTGTAAGAATTATGCGTATTCGAGAAGATTGTAAAATCATGTACCTGTTTTTAATGTGATTCAATAGAATATTTTTTGGGAAAGAAAAAATATCATAGTTGAATTGAGAAGGGAAATTATGGATCAAAAACGAGAGGGTGAAAAATTAAAAAAAGGAAAAGGAAAAGGAAGAAAGTTGCAAAATGAAAATCCATGGAATTTCTTTTGGTCGAGTCGATTTCTTTATTACGATGGGGATATAACGGGGGGGGTGTGTAGCTATAGGGTGCGCAGCACTTTTGTCGGTATATGGAAAAGCACACAAGTCAACTTGTCGGAACTCAGAACAGCGCCACTTCATTTTTGTCTGAATACGTTATATCCCCCTCGATTAGTAAATTTAAATTTTCATTAGAAATAACATGACTCGTTTTTCATCCTCAACTTTTCATGTCATTTGCGAATGGACCGAAAAATAAATGTCATTTTTGTCTTGAAGAAATTCAAATGTTGCACACAATTATTTGTATTTGAACAAGAGTTTTTAGTTATTCTACTGTGCTCCAGAACGCGAGCTCAGGAAGAACAAAACAGAGAAAAGGAAACAAAGCATGAGATTTCTGTACATAAATTCAAGTAATTGAATTTAAATTTCCTCCTCCGTCATTTTCAGCACACATCTTTTTGAGTCTTGAGCTCATTCTTTAATTTCAGCACCCCTCGCCTCAAAAATCATAAATCAGATATCAGACATCAGACTTGCACTTGCTTAAAATTGACAAGAGCAAAGTGATTCTGGATAAATTTCTCTCGAGTTGAAAGAGAACCGGAATTTTGAATGTTTTTACGTGTTTGTCTGCAGTCTCAACTCCTTTCAATTTAAATCGAGTAAAATCAAAATCCAAATGGCTCAGATTATCAAGTGATGTAAAAGAGCCAATTAAAATTATTCTGTGTCATAAAATCCCGAATGGCTTGAAAAAATCAAAAGTTGCAGACACTTCCGACTTCTAGCTTTTCCTTCGGTTCATTCAGCATTTGTGTTAGCTAATGTAAATAATTTCCATGTCAACAAAAATAAAATCAACATGTTTTGTTTGTTTGAAGCTTTTAATTCAGGTGAAGAAAAGGAGATGGTGCTCAAAGTTTTATTTTGGATGCACAACTATTTTGTCTAATCTGAATTACTTGCCCATCATTTCTATGTCATTTGTATTTGTTGTGAAGGATGACTGCAAATTGTAACTTTTAAATATATGGCGATCAATAAAAGTTGTGTACATTGGATTTTTCTGCTCATTGTCTTCTCATTGTTGATTGTTGATTGTTGATTGACAGCGGCGTGACCAGTTTTATTACATGTTTATTTTTGAAATCAACACTGTGAACCACTCAATCAACTTTCAAGATTACGTCAAACGTTGAGAATGCATTGACTCTTGACTCTCGACTCTTGACTGACTCTAAAAATATGCAACATTGATTGATTTTGCGACAATGTTCCTGCTTTGTGTTCATTGTGCATTCAAGTTGAAGAGCAGGTTTTTCATTGCTCATCCTTGACTCTTAAATACTTTCAACCACTTTTCATTTCAATGCTATTTTTCAAATGTCCAAACACATATTTCAAAGTCATCAAATGGAGCCATCGTCAATGAAATGAGAAAATAATGCATCATGCAAAAAGTAATGAGAGTAAAATTTTGCTTGTAATAAAAAGCAGACACACAGGCGACGACGCATCTCTCTCTAAATATGAAAATATGAATGTGAGGAGAAGCGAAACTTGCAGGATATTTTTCTTCTGTTGCTCTCTCAGACAGAGCGCAAAGTGGCAAAGAAGAGGAACGAGACGGACAAACTGGTTTTCTCACACTCGCCGATCAATAATCAAGGGGCAATGGGCAGTGGATGCCCATCATTTACATTTTGTATTGCAGTTCCGCTCACTCTTTACTCTTCACCCTTCCCACTCAGCTTCTTCATGAACTTGGCATTTGGTGCATGTGTCACGTGGCTCAACTCCCTCAGCTCAGCTCTGAAACGACGATGGCAGAACAGACATCAAACGTGAACTCGTTTCACACTTGTTTTGTTTACGTGGGATAGGTTACAAATTGATTTGGTGCAAGTATTATTCACAATTGACAATACTGAGGCGAAAGAAGAATGGAATTGTGTGCAGTGCAGAAACTGGAAACTAAAACCCCAGTGTCAATTATTAAATGATGATGGATTATTGAATCGGTTTGGATGGTTGTTACTCTCATTGGGAAAATTGCATTTTATTTATAAAAAAAACCAACAATGCAAAACCTCATCTTCACGATGAATTGAATTCCTAAAAAATTATGTTTTGTACTCATGCCTAAAGAATAAAGACAAAAAAAAAGCATTGAGAGTTTTTAGACAAAATGTCTGTCTTTTTTTGTTATACAACGACATTTTTTGGGCAATACGTGATTCAAAAAAACAAGAATAAAAAACTTTATTTACTATTTTTGCAAGCTTTCCAAGACCATCAGTCTCCTTCTCCAGACGTCTCAAAAAAACTTGCGATACTTTTATGTATTCTATTACTTTATTCATACTAACTGATTCATTTCCTGTTCGAAATAGGGAAAAAATAGTTGATGGAAGCTGGGGGAAATTTTGTTGAGAATCATGTCACAGACAGTCAGGGTAATGTTGAGAGAGTCGTTGACACTGTCCGTGATGGCGACTATAGTAATTGGACCGGGAGCCATAAACCCGTAGATATCCATCAACTTGTAGTCATTGCCCAGTGTTGGAGTTGTGGTTTCGGGTAAGATGGCCAACACGTTTGTGTACACAAAAGAATACCTACAGCTTGCTTTACACAGGGGGTATAGGAAAGGGAGACACAAGTTAGAGGATTGTTCAAGAAAGTCCCTAATGATCAATAAATCCTCCGTGTTTCCTGTCGTAGCCAACTCCTTTTCCGTCATCCGTAGGGCCTCTTGTCCAGCTTTGGCGTCAACTTTGGTGCCAGCCGGACCAGCGGGAACTTTAACTGGAATCGTGACCGTGTCATTCACAAGACTCGAGTGGGAATTAAGAAATGGGACCCACGTAACCGCCGGAAGCAAGTCCTGCTCATAGTCACCGCTTGTTCCTTGTTTCCTTGTAGTTTTTGATTCTTTGGCGATTCGACTATAAGCACGAGCGCAAAGCGTCAGAACCACTGCGTTTAAATTTATACGAGTTCCCGACTCTGAATCCTTAACACATTTCAACTTGTTTAAGGGAAATTTGGCAAAGCTGGATGCAGCATGAGGCTGTGAGGTCATTGGAAAAATCCTGTTTCTCGTCTCCCATGTTTTCAACAGTAGATGAGCAAAAATATGGACCAACTGCCGAGACTCGTGGACAATTTGCCTAGTTTTGTGTAAACCATCACTCACTTTCACAATAAAACTTGGCGGTTCAACGGGTGGATTTGAATCCTCCTTAATTGGCGCTGAGACGGCGGCGGATCCGGAGTTTGCGAGTAGTTGCTGAAGTAACCTTACCCCTGACATCCCATCTCCATAAGCGTGATTCCACACAAAAACCATGAGGAATTCCCGCACTTTTTCAGAGTACACAATTCGAAATTCCCAGCACGGTCGATTTCGAGCGGATGCCCAGGTCTTGTTCTCGTTCCACTTGGAATTCTGGTAACGTTTTGCAAGTGCAGGCATTTCACTTTCCAAATCCGAGGTTGAAACTTGTTCAAAAATGACATGGCGGGCCAAATCAAAATTCTCATCTTTCCGCCAATAACAAAATAGCCATCCTTGTTCAATGGACCACTTGAGCCTTTCAAACGGCGGCGCGTGAAAGTCTTTTGTTTTTGAATTATCAGAACATGAATCGGAGTTTTGGAAACTGAATAATCGGTCCTCCAAAAGTTTTATGATTTTGTCTCTGTTTGGCTGTCCTTGAAATTTGAGGATATGAATACTGCTGACGTTTTCCATGACCATCATGGATGCGGCGATACCATCCATGAATTTTATTTTGGTGTTGTCATGACAAACCCAAATGTACACTTTGACGCTTTGCTGAAGTATGAACGAAATTGGTGATAAAACCACGTAAATCAAAAGCAGACTACAGATGCCAAAGAAGTAGGCCAAAGACTTTTGCAGATACTCATAATGATGTACTGCCGTGGAAGAAGCACTTTGTTTTCCTCCTGTTTCTATCTCTGATTTTGAGACAAACTCTGAGTTTTGTTGTTCTCCAGATTTGTAAATCGGAGGCAATACAACCGGTTTCAAATCCTTTCCATTTTCACTATTCAGCTCACGGACTGTTCCTCCATTTTTTGAATTTCCTGTCTTATTACAGATCTCCTTTGGTGCATTGGGCATAATTTCTCCAAGTTTATACAAAGACATGTTTTGAACATCTGCGGAGTTAACTGCCTGGTTACAAACGATCTGGATTAGTTGTTGCATCTCCGTCGTCATGATTGAGTCCATTCCGAAGGCGTGGAGAGTTTTACCTGGATTTTTTTCCAGCTCTGCAGCCTCCAGTCCCAAGATCCGGGCAATTGATTCCACCCAATTGGCTTTGCTGGCATTTTCCTCCGCTTGTGATTTGGAAGCGAGAACACAGGATGAAAATGTACAATTGTCTTCTCGTCCTTTAGACTGTTTCGACGACTGCAGAAAAGTGTCCAGCGTGTTCAAACAGGAAGTGATCCTTTGAGACGCCGTTCCCTCAACTGACTCCTCTTCATTCAGTTTGAATTTGTCCACCATCACGCCGACATCACCTGTCAATTGACAATTTCAAAATTAGTAACCGCTCAAAAGTACTCGGAACAACAACAAGGAAATTTCAAAACATGTGCAAATGTATACAGATGTCAAATAGTTTTACCAATGGCTCCCCACATGATGGCCAGACCAGGGAGTCCGTCCTTTTTCCGGTTCTCGCAAATCCGCTCGAGTGCTGAATTTGCGTAGGCGTAGTTTGACAGACCCGGAGCTCCCCTCCCACTCACGACACTGCTGAAACAGACGAAATATTCAAGACCTGGAGCCAAAATCCTGGAGGCTTTGTCCATCGCCATTGACGCATTGATTTTGGGTTTGGCGACAGCCTCAAAATTCTCGGGTGTTTGATTTTCCAAAACTCCGTCACGAAGAACCATCGCCAGATTAAAAATCCCGCCGAT